>JARHVA010003440.1:1220000-1272500 GCA_037957365.1 Torreya grandis
AACAAAAATTGATAACCTCCCAAGGGAGATCTAGAATCAATACAAAGAACTATCTAAAAGCTCACTAATGACTTTTTGAATCTCAAGAAAAATATAGGAAATATTGGTGAGAGTTCTAATAGAAATTGTAATTTCCAAATATATAATAGAAATTTAAATAGGTCCAACAACAATAGTTATCCCTTTTGATAAAATTAATTGATATCAATATTTGTAAGATGGCCTTACCTAATTGGTGTTAAGTGCATAATATAGATAAAAACGGAGAGCTAGACTATGTTGAGTTATTCCATGCATTTAAAGCTATCCAGATCTAAATGGAAGGATTAAACATGAACCCCACTAATAAAAATAATTCTAAAGGCTCTGATAGATCTAATTATGCTTCTACAACACCTAAATCAGTCATCATGCTTAAGACTTATAAAATTACCATCTAAGATGAGAATGAACCTAAAGATAATGTTAAGAAGGTGCATACTTATTATTAGTACCAAATAAGTAACTATGACTTGAGAATCAAAGTTTATAATTCACCTTTGATAACCTCTACCCCATAAAATAAAGTAGATACACCTCTTAATAATAGGATAAATAATAATCCTCCACACCCTAGAGGTAAGGAGATCCAATGAATAATAGAGGCTCCATGAATATCATTAAAAGGTGTATAAAACATAGTGAAAGACATGGAAAATATCAAAGGAAACATAACATTACATGATATGAGATAAATAATTGAATAATGTGATTTTTTATTGAAATAACTTAATGAAAATCCTAACTCCAACAAGGCTAAATAGGTCCATGCAAATTTGGTGATGTATAAGATCAACCATAAAGTTCTTATTATCACTTGAAATTATACCCCTTGAGGAGATGACAAGTCTCTCCTTATTTAAATGGCACAATGGAACCAGCTCAGGGCTATGTGTGACCCAAATTTGAAGTGGATTTCTAGATTAGGGCTAGTTTCCTTGATGTACCACTATAGATCAAACCTACTAGTAACTTTTGGGGGTTGGACAAGGAGAAGGATAAATAAAAATTAATCTAATCTAGGGGTGGTGATACACCAAAAATATGGTCTAATCACACCACTTAAAATTCACTCAGAACCATGGAGAATCCCATACATACACTTCATCCAATTCAACACTCCTCTTCTACATCAATGTTTCAAGCATGGGGTCTTGAAGAGAGCTTAGGCTAGGATGAATTAGATAATAGGTCTTATAGAAACACTAATTAATGAGATAATAAATATACCTACAATACACATTAGACACTTCTTACTGACCTACAAAATACATATTTCAATTCACACAAGGCATTAGGAAGAGTAACATATGAAGGTAAATAAAATACACTTGCATAAGACTAACAACCAAAACATGCACTTACTGAAATATTTAATGAGGTAAAACAACATTATTAATTAATTAAAGCAAAAAATTTGGTAGGTATTCACCATATCCAAGTGGAGAGATCCCTATAATATTTAAAAAGTCTAATATTTATAGCAATTATGAGAGGAGAGAGAGAAAGTGAAGCTTAAGAGTCACTAAGACACTTATAAAACAAGGATAAGGAGTTATAACAATAATGGAATCTGGAATGAAATATGTCTTATAATAAAAACAAGGACAAATGTCCCTCAACTCATCAAAATTCTCCATATGGGGCATAGATTCTCCCTTTGCTTGCATACGAAACTACCTCCATGATTTGCCTTCATAGAACTACCTCATCACTACATAGGGTCAGGTCTGATGATTAATATAAATGGTATGAGTTAACTAACATCCCCCACTTGCATTTTATTAGTCCCTAATCATTAATATTCCTTCATCCATGAGCAATCATCCTTGACAGTCATAAATAACTCCTTCATATGCACCTCTCACACTTGGCATTCAAAAAATTTCATAATATTCAATATGATCCATGCACAAGGAGGGATGACACCTATAAAGAGTTTTAAAGTCATAAAGTTCATGAATTAAGCCTTTAAAGGATTCCCAATTAGAGTTTCACCATTTTTTACTAAGTGTTCACTATATGCCCAATCAACTAGCTGAGATGAAGGAGATGGTAGGCAAACCTAGGAGATTATATAGCTCAATATATAGACACAAGTACTTATAATAATTCCTAATATCTCTCCCAAAGGTGTTTACATCCTTTGAAACTCTTATAAACCTTTAAAACACACAAATTTGTTAGAACAAGCCTTAATTTACCTATTCCATATAGGTAGAGTACACCTAAGTTGCATGTGTCAGGTCCCTAGAGAGTCCTTTGTAACTCAAAATTGGTTTCATGTCCTTTCCACTGCATTTGGATAATCTGTTTTCTTTATCTTCCCTATTAAGTCCTTAGAGAGGGTTTTTTAGGGTTTTGGAGTGGTTTCAAGTCTTAACCTTTATTCATGAAAGTTTGACATCTAAAACCTTTCCAAATATTTTTAAGAGCATCCTAAGAACCTTTTATAACATATCTAATCACCTCATCTTTCCATGCAAAGTGTCATGAGGGATACAAGCATCTTAAATTGCCATTTTGTCATTTTCCATGCATTCTATGAGGTTTGGGTGCCTTCAAGCCAATAAATGGCTTCCTGAGGAGATCAGTTTTTAAAAAAGGACAAAAAAACTCTATACACATCCTAAAAAAATTCCCTAATCATTAAAATATCTCATCAAGATCTATAAATGAAAAAAACCCCCTCTGTGGCATTAGGCCTAATGTTGCCTAGTAGGTATGTCCTAAATTCTTGAGAAAAATAACCCTTGTTAAGAATTTACATTTAATTACATAGTTTTAAAACATCATTTATACCCTCATGAACATTAATCAAATCATTATAATGTTTTTCAAATGTTAGGACTATAAGTGACTCCCTATTTAGAGTTATGTTTTTATCTTGCTCTCTAGGTCTACCTACAAACCTTCTTGTCTAGACCACCTTGTCTAGACCCAGACCTTATATCTTGGTTTATAATTTTTTAATATTTTTTATATATTCTCAAACCATATTTAATGGTCTTTACTTGCTCTAGTTCACCATTTCATCTCTTTTCCTTAAAACTGCCAGTTTGGTGCAAAGAGAAGGAACTCTACCTATGAGACAAAAAAGAGGCATGTTAACCTATTTTTTAAATATAAAAAATATTGAATGGGGTTATAAAATTTAAAATGGTGATCTATTAAAAGTTTTAACTCTTTAATTCATGATTTTACCCTTCAAACAACATAAATTCTAAGACTGAGTCTACTTAAGAAACTTCCTACAAGGTTATTGAATGTTGACTGTGTTTTGTGAAAAATGGAGGCTGTTGATTTTACATATGATCATGTAAAGTAATTGTATATGTTTAAATATCACATATAATTCCTCCAAAGTCTCTCTCCAACACCCTAAACTCTCAAACCACCTATATGCTCTTAGATTCCAAGACTGGGTCTACAAGTTGTCCAGACTGAGACAACACTACTTGATGACTCTTGTAGGTGTTATAGGTTTGTTTAATACTTAAAAATAAATGTTTTAAAACTTACCATGAATAATACATCCTATATCACACTTTATTATACATATATACCTCATTACATGCTATAGAATATCTAAATACATTCCTTTTAGGTCACTACCTAGGATTGAGATAGTTGTCTTTAAATTCTTGCATATAGGTTACTCTTATAGGTGTTAATACTATCAATTAGTTTGTTTATAATTAAAATACAATCATAATAAATAGTTTTATATCACTAAACATTCCTCTCTTCATTTTTAAATAATTTAAGTTGCATACAAACACACTACTCATAAAACTAGTTCAATGTCTACTTGACTGAGACATGCCCAAAACGACCATGTTGTAGGTGTTTATTGTCTACTAGGGTGTGATCATGATGCATTAAGAATATCTTATCACGTTATGGAGGTTAAAAAATATGAAATTAACCTTTACACAGCTTTTTTTTTCAATTGGAACTCCAACTGTGCCCTTTCCTAACTGAGACCAATTTTCCTGAATACCTTGCTTATAGATGCATGTTTTATAGCCTATGTACAAACTGAGGGAAGTGAACATGGGGTTATAAATATAATACTTAAGTCTCCTTGATAGTTTTTTGGGTTAAATTATTCACCCTAATTTCTTAGGATAATTTAGGTAGTTCTATGATGTTGTAGTTACATTTGACGGTGAAGGAATCCTTTTTAAGGTTTAACTTGTAGGTGACACTAAAATAATTTAGTGTGTTTATGGGAATATTTGAGGCCCTCAACCATTATCTTCATTTAATTCTTTAACCTTCACCCTTTGACAAATCTATTATCCATATTTAAGACAAGAAGATTCACTAACTTAGATGTTTTGAGGCATCTTATAAGCATGTTGTGAGAGGCTTGTAGAAACCTCTTGGACCTCTATTTCACCATTTTAGGGAAAGTCTCTTAGAATTTAGACTTTTGACATCAGAACATGTCTCCACCTTAAAATTAACTTCTAGATAGCTTGTATATATCTATCCCAATGAATTAACATTCCAGTGTTTGAAAATGGGAACCTATCATCCTCTACCATTTCATACAAACACCTTCAAGGCCTTGTGGTACCACTTCTAGGTGAATTCTGGTAAACTCAGTTAGCAAGTCTAGGATGGAAGTAATAACAAGATGAAAATAGGTCCGAAATCAACTCACACTTATAATAAACTTTTGAAAATCATGGTAAACACTAAAAGTATCATGAAATAGACTTCATTAACCTCATTTCAATAATGAGATTTACTATGAAGAAGGACCTAATCTACAAGTAATATCAAGCCTAGAAAAGGATTCTTGAGATATTTAAAACTCTAAAATTCAAAATAAAATTGGAAAACATATGGAGATGCCTTTAGAAACATATGAAAAACCCAAAATTTCAAAACCAAACAAGAGATTCTGAAACTAGCTCAAAAAGTGACCCCTCTTAGATGAAGAATCATAAAAAAGCTTCCTAGCTTCTTAGTGATGGTTCATAAAGGATAATCCATGGAACTAAATCTTATTTCCATAAAAATGAATCTAAATTATATTGCTTTTAATCCCCAAGATCATTCTTCCCAAATCCACCTGTACAAATTGTACCAAACATGCAAAATTGACCCTTTGTTGGCTTGTGAAGGCAAGAAATAAGAAAAGGAAGTAAAAACTGATTTATCTAATGAAATATATACACACCAGGTGTGGTAAAGGTCTTATTGGTATGTAGAGACACATTCCCATGTTTTTAGCTTAAGGTGGACTTCCCAATTTTGTACAAGTGCAAATAAGGGCTTATTTTCAAGGAAAAATTGCCTCTTTCTACATGAAACTACTTATTGAACTAACTATGACCAGTTCTTGACATCATATAACCTCCATGTTAGAAACTTTCTTGGTGAAAAATATTCCTTTTTAAAAAAATTTACAAGTCATTTAATGAGTTGGAAATATGAAAAAATGACACTTTTTGCATATGACTAATTTATAACTTAGAAACACACTATAAAACATAAATGACCATTTTAGTACTTTTTAAAGATAATTTGGGCCTTTTACCATGTTTTACTAGTGTTGACTAGAGTTGAATTTGGTTGACTAGACAAGCACAAGGAAGATGAACTTAGACTAAGGCTAGAGCAAGGATATGTAAGGTGTATAGGACAAAATGAGACCCCATAATACATATTGAAACCTTATAAATGTTTAAAAATATAGGGGTTAACAAAATTTTATTAAAATTAAAATTTGATCAACACTTTGGTGATTCCTAGGGTTAACATGTTTGCCAATGTTAAGGACTAGTAGCCTTATCCCAACCATTGGGTAAAGGGAGTCCAATGCACTCTAAAATAGTAGGATCAAAACTTGAAATGACCAAAAATATATCTAATTGAGCTCAAAACACATAGAGAAAAGACAACACACAATAAAACCAAGTAAACAAATAAAGTGAAGGCACCTTTATGCTACTAAGAACTTAGGGAAAATAAGACACAACAATAAGAAAACTAATTATGCACATATAGCCAAACATACCTCCCTTCTCGGACCAAAAGGAAAGTACCATGAATCTCCTTCCTCACTATATGAATGAGGGTGCTAAGCATTCTTCATTTTAGATATAGTACCATGCTTCTTTTTTGCACCTTGGCTTAGAATGTTTTTTGATAGAATCATCTCAAACAAGTCTCCAAAGTATATTAAGTCTTATTGACCTTAGAAACATGCTTCATACTACTTCCCATTTCTCTCACCATGTCATATTTGCATATATATGAATGAAATAACTTATTGAAAGGTTATATCTTCTTGAAAGACCTCATTATCCTTCTCATTTGTTATAGCCTCTTCAAAGCCTTCACAAAGTGTTGTATCATGGCATTCTAGGACTATTTCTAGTTCAAAATCCTTGGCATTTTTAGGAGTATCTTCACATGTAATTTTAGAACCAAACTTCAAGTCATATTCAAAAGACTCATAGTCATCATAAATTACTCTATCATGGTTCAGAATCTCTTCGTAGTGATGCCTCTTAACACATACTTTCTCTTCAACATCTTGGTATTGTATTATTAGGAGTTTTTTCTTCTCACATTCCTCATATTCCTTGAACATCTATATATATTTGTGCACGTGTCTTCTTCTTGATATGAATCATCTTGATTACCATGTCTTGTAGTCAGCTCCAAATGAATTGTAGACCCCTTGAGGTTTTCTGCTTTATTTAAAGTGTCCTCAAATATATACCACAAGTCATCATCTTCTTTTTGGTTAGCATATTGAAGGTGAAAAATAAGGTAAACTTCTCTCAAATATTTTTCTTGGACATAAGGAATGTCATCTTCATTATCATCACAATCTAATTTTTCTTCACAAGAAGTTAGCTCCTCTTGAATAGATGAGAGATTATTCATTTTGAGTCCCAAATCAATTATTTTTGCAAGGATTTCTTGAAATAGCTTCTCTTCAGGAGAAATAGGACTTTCATTAGGAATGGAAGTAAAATAAATTTGGGATGAAGAGCATAAGACTTCTTGAGGAGGGATGGGAGGGAGTTGAGTAGTTTCAAGTTTATCTTCACTTTCCACTTCTCCACTTAAATTTTTTTTATTCCTCTTTCCACATGTTTCCACTACTTCCTTCCATTTTGGGAAACTATACTTAGAAATATTCTTCATGAGGATGATATGAAAATGAATGTCACACTTAAGGACCTCATTTTTTGTTTACATGATGGATTGCTTTAGATGTTGGTTTACCAACTCAATATCCATGTCAATATGAGCCTCCAACATTAATCTTCTTCTCTCAAAATATTCTATAATAATAATATCCCTCTTCCTCTGGTTGCTCTCTTGGATGGACTTCCAATAAGGCAAATTTTTGAGACTGCATGAAGGACTTGAAGTAGTTTTAAGCATGATAGGATTAATATTTTAAAAAGGCATAATTGACACACTTGAAGGATAATATGGGGTGCATTAGAGATTCCAATAATAAGCTAGCTCATGAGATTTAAACCACTCCTATATGTGGAAAATTAGACCATAAACATCAAGCATTTCAAAAGTAAGACATTACCACTTAGCTCTCTCTATAGGCATGCATTATTTACTGACTATCTCTAAATCATCCTTCACACTCTTTATATAATAATTAGGGATGACTTGACCAAAACCATCTCTAGCATTAAGGTTTAACATATAGTCTTTGTAGCCAATGAGAGACTTCTTGAAACTTTTAATAGACTAACTTGGAGAGGAACTAGGTGGACTAGGTGAAGAATAAGTTTGATAGGGCTGATCATAAGCAACATATGATTGATAGGGATCATGACAAGATTGGCCAAGGACTTGTTCATATTGAGAGGGAATAGGCAAAAATGGATATGTCTCCCCGACTTGTGTTAGGACAAATTCAACATCAAAATAATCCATGAAACCTTCATGTGAAATTTATAGAACAAGAAAATAATGTCAAATAGAGTACTTGGGCTACTTAACTAGTAGATTTATGATTGGAGACACCATTGATGCTTGGTGAAATTACCGTTAAACACTGATATCTTGAGGAGAACACCAAAACTCCTTAAATTCTTAGAATAAGAGTCCCATCGAGCATGCCAAAATTATTATCACTTGAACTTTCACCCCTTAAGGAGATGAAAAGTCTCTCCTCATTTAAGAAGCACAATGTAACCACCCTAGGGTTGTGGGTAACCTGAATTTGAAGTGGATCTCTATATTAGGGTTAGTTCCCTTGATGTACCACTATAGATCAAACCTACTACTAAATTATGGGGGGTGAAAAGGGAGAAGGATAACTAAAAATGAATGTAATATAGGAGAGGTGATACACTAAATAGATATTATACTCACACCACTTACAATGAACTTGGAACTAGGGAGAATCCCATACACACACTTCATTCAATTCAACACTCCTCTTTTACATCAATGTTTCAAGCATGGGGACTTGAAGAGAGTTTAAGATAGGAGTGCTTAAATAATAGGTATTCTAGAAACATTAATTAATGATCTACTCACTATACCTACAATCCACATTAGACACTTCCTGCTAAAATACAAAAGAGAGCTTTCAATTCAAACAAGGCACTAAGAAGAATAACATGTGAAGGTAAGCAAAATACACTTGCACAAGACCAATAACCAAAATATGTACTTAATGAAAAATTAAATGAGGTAAAATAAAATTATTTATTAGTTTAAGGAAAAAATTTGGTAGGGATTCACCATAGCTAGGTGGAGACATCCCTATAATAGCCAAAAAGGCCAATATTTATATCAATTATAAGAGGAGAGAGAGAAAGTGAAGTTTAAGAGTCAGTAAGACACTTGTCAAGAAAGGATAAGGAATTATAATAGTCATGGAATCTATAATTAAATAATTCTTACAATAAAAAAAAAGGACCAATGTTCCTCAACTCATCAAAATTCTCCATATGTGGTGTAGATTCTCACTTTGCTTGCATATGAAATTGCCTCCATGATTTGCCTTCAAAAAAATACCTCATCACTACATAGGGTCATGTTTTATGATTAATTTAAATGAGAGGGGTTACTAAAATACCCAAAATTCATTTTATTAGTTCCTAATCATACCTATTCCTCTGACCATGAGCAATCATCCTTGAAAATCACAAATAACTCCTTCACACGCACCTCTCACACTTGACATTCAAAACCTTTCCAATTATACAATCTGATCCATGCACAAGGAGGGATGACAAATTTCAAGACTATTGAAGTCATTATGTTCATTAATTAAGCCTTAAAAGGCTTCCCAATTAAATTTTCACCATTTTTTACTAAGTGTTCACTATATGCCTACTAGACTAGCTAAGATGAAGGAGATGGTAAGCACACTTTGGGGATTTTTATATATATATATATATATATATATATATATATATATATATATATATATATATATATACATATATATATATAGATATAGATATATATATATATATATATATATATATATATATATGGACATCCTTTGAAAATCTTTCAAACCTATTAAACATACAAATTTTTAAAAATAATCCCTATTGTACCTCTTTCATATAGGTATGGTACACCTCAGTTGCATGTGTTAGGTCCCTAGAGATTCTTGTATAACTCAAAATTGGTTTCATGTCCTTTCCACTGCTTTTGGATACTCCATTTGCTTCATCTTCCCAAGCAGGTCCTTGGAAAGGGTTTTTTTTAGGGTTTTGGAGTGGTTTTAGGTCTTAACCTTTGTTCATGAAATTTTTATGTCCAACCCATTTCCAAATATTTCTAATATCATTATATGAACCCTTTATAACATATTTAATAAACTCAATTTTCCATGCAAAGTGTCATTAGAGATACAAGCATCTTAAATTGTCCGTTGTGTCCTTTTCCATGCATTTTGTGAGGTTTGGGTACCTTCAAGCCATGAAATGGATTTTTGAGGAACTTATCTACAAATAAAAGGATAAAAAAACCTATATACACATCCTAAAAACATTATCCAATCATCAAAATATCTCATCAATAGCTAGATATGAAAAGACCCCCTTCTATGGCATTAGGCCTAATGTTGCCTAGTAGGTTTGCCCTAAATTCTTGAGAAAAATAACCATTGTTCACTTTACATGAAATTACATAGTTTTAACATAGAATTTATACCCTCATTATCATTATTAAAATCATTAAAATGTTTTTCAAATGCTAAGACTAGAAGTGATTCCCAATTTAAAGCTAGGTTTGGACCTTGCTCACTAGGTCTACTTGCAAACCTTCTTGTATAGACTACCCTATTTGGCCTAAAAATTATATATTGGTTTATCATGTATTAATTTGTTTTTTACAGGTTATCAAATCATATTTAAGGTTATTTAATTTTTCTAGTTCAACATTTCATCTCTTTTCCTCAAACCTACTAGTTTGGTCCAAGGAGAAAGAACTCTACCTCTGGGACAAAATAGAGTCATGTTTCACTATTTATTAAAAAAAGTCTTATATGGGGTTATAAAAATCACAAGGGTGATCTATAACAATTTTTAACTCTTTAATCCAAGATTTGACCATTCAAATAACACAAATTCCAAGACTGAGTCTACCTAAGAAACTACCTGCAAGGTTATTGAATGTTGACTATGTTTTGTAAAAAATGGAGGATCTTAATTTGACATATGCTCATGTAAATAAATTTTATTAATTTCAATATCACATTTAATTCATCCAAATTATCTCTCCAATACATTTACCTCTCAAACCACCTCTATGCTCGTAGATTCTAAGACTGGGTCTACAAGCTATCTAGATAGAGACAACCCTACTTGATGATTTCTATAGGTGTTATAAGTTTGTTTAATCATTAAAAATACATTTTTGAAACCTCACCATGACTCCTCAATCCTTTATCACACTTTTTTATACCTATATACCTCATCCCATGCTATATTATTATCTAAATACATCCCTTTTAGGTCACTACCTAAGACTAAGGCAATTATCTTTAAACTCTTGTCTATAGGTTACTCCTATAGGTGTTAATGCTAGTAATTATTTTGTTAATAATTAAAAAATAGTCCTAATAGATCATTTTTTATCACTAAACATTCCTCTCTTCATTTTCAAACAATTTAAGTGCCCTACAAACACACTACTCACAAAACTAGTTCACTATCTACTTGACTGAGACATGCCCTTTAGGGCCTTGATGTAGGTGTTTATTTTCTACTAGGGTGTGACCATGATGCCTTAAGAATATCTTGTCAAATTATGTAGGTTAGATAATTTTCACTTCACCTATACCCAAATTATTTATTCAATGGGAACTCTAATTATGCCCTTCCCTCACTGAGACCAATTTTCTCCAATACCTTGCCTATAAATGCATGTTTTGTAGTCTATGTATGGACTGAGGGAAGTGAACATGGGGTTATAAACATAATACTTGAGAATCTTTGATGTATTTTTGGGTTAAAGTGTTCTCTCTAATTTTTTATAATCATTTATGAAGGTTGATGATGTTATAGTTACAACTTAGGGTGAACGAAACCTTTTCAAGGTTCAAACTGAAGGTGACACTAAAATAATTTAGTGTGTTTATGGGCATATTTGAGGCCCTAAAACATTATCTTCATTTCATTATTTGACCTTAAACCTTTGAAAAATCTATTTTCCATATTGAATACAAGAAGTTTCACTAAATTAGATGTCCTTAAGCATCTTATAAGCATGTTGTGAGAAGCCTATAAAAACCTTTTGGACCTTTGTTTCACCATTTCAGGGAAAGTCTCTCATAATTTAGAATTTTGTTATTAGAACATGTTTCCACGTTCAAATTACCTTATAGATATATTTTATAGGTATTTCATGATGAGTTCACATGTCAGGGCTTGAAAATGGGAACCTATCATGCTTTACCATTTCTTATAAACACCTTCAAGGCCCTGTGATACCACCTGTAGGTGAATTCTTATGAACTCAGTCAACAAGTGTAGGATGGAAGCAATAAAAAGATGAAAATAGGTTTGAAATAAACTCAAAGTTATGGTAAAACATTCAAAATCATGGTAAACACTAAAATTATCCTAAAATAGACATCAACCTCCTTTCAACAATGAGATTTACCATGAAGAAAGAACCAATATGCAAGTAGTATCAAGCCTAGAAAAGGCTTCTTAATATCTTAAAAACTCCAAACATAAAAATAAAATGGGAAAACCTATGGATAATCCTTGAGGAACATATGAAATAACTAAATTTTCAAAACTAAACAAGATATTTTAAAACTAGCTCAAAAAGTGACCCCTCTTGGATGAAGAAACATAAAAAGTTGCCTAGCTTATTAATGATGGTTCATAAATGAGAATAAACAAAAGTAGAACTTATTTCCATGAAAATTAATCTAAATTATAGTATCTTTAACCCATAATATCATTCCTCTTAACTCCACCTATATGGACTATAATAAGCATGTAAAGTTGACCCTTCTTGGCTTGTGAAAGCAACAAAGAAGAAAAGGGAGCAAAAACTGATTTATCTGATGATATATATGTACACCAGCCATGGTAAATGTCCTATGGAGATGAAGAGACATAGTCCCATGTTTTTATCTAAAGGTTGACTTCCCAAGTCTATATAAGTGTGAATAAGGGCCTATTTTCAATGAGAAACTACCTCGTTATACATAAAACTACTTCTTCAACTGATTTGAACAATTTCCTAACATATTATTACCACATTCAAATTAATAACTTTCTTGGTGACAAATATTCCTTTTTGTCAAATTCTACAAGTCATTTAATGAGCTAGAAACATGATAATGACACTTTTTGCATATGAGACATGGTAAAGGACCAATTTATAAATTAAAAACACCTTAGAACATATAAATGACAATATTAGGAAATTTTTAAGATAATTTGGGCCTTTGACTATGTTTTATTAGGGTTAACTAATGCTGACTTTGGTTGACTAGACAATCACAAGGAAGATAAACTTAGACCAAGGCTAGTGTAGGGATAGGTAAGGTGTATAGGACAACATGAGACCCCATAAGACATATGGAAACCTTATTAAAGTTTAAAAATTTAGGGGTTGACCCAATTTGATTTAAAGCCAAATTTGGCCAATAGTTCTTCTATTTTTATTGACTGTTAGAATATTTGGTAAGAACCTTCATAATTGTTTACTTGATTTTGGTGTTTTAGCTAACATTATGCCTCTAGGAATATGTGAAAACTAGGGTTAAACCTAGTTAAAGTTTATAAGGTGGTAGTGGAACTAGACAAGTCAAGATTAAAGGTAATATATGAATTATTGAATATCCATATGCAACTAGCTCATGAGCTTTGAATATAATAGCTCATTAACATTCAAGTCATTGACATACCTAAAACTTATGGATTACTACTAAGTCATGATTGGACCAAATCCTTTAATGGATACATGTCCACTAATAATTATCATGTGTGTGTAGCTTAGCATGGGATAACCAATTAGATCAAGATTGACCAAGAATGCAAGATGAAATATATGATTATAGAATACAATGCCAAGAATGAGAAGGTGAACCACCAATCCTCTAATTTGGGTGTCTATACTTTGGAAACCACTAATATTATTATAGGTGACATGATCAAAGAGGGTGTTGTAAATATTATAATTGATGTCAAAGGTCTAAAATTATTAGTGACAAAGGCCCCATAGCATTTAATGTCTAAAGGTGTTTTTAATGTTCATATTTTGGCTAAAGTGTGTTGATATTTATTTAATATTAATGAATATATTTTTGGTTGCATAAAGTCAAAATAGGGCCCATGAAGAAGTCAAAGAGTCATGAGGTGAAGAAAAAATAGGGAAAGGATGCATTTTCCCATGAAGGGTCATCTTGAGGAATTCAAAGAGTCACCGAGTGAAGACAAAAGAGGAAGGGTGCATTTTCTCATGAAGTATCAACTTCAAGAATTCAAAAAGTCACCAAGATAAAGACAAAAGGTGAAAGGATGAATTTGATCATTAAGGGTCACCATGTGACTTTTCAAATGCAATGATTTAAAGGTTCATGTAAGTTTTGTGCCATTTTGTATGTGAATTCAAAGGTCTCAAAGGGTGAATACCAAAGGTCATTTAGAAAGCTATAAAAGGAGGTTTGGGAAGCCATTAGTTATATGTAAGAGAGTGCATGGTTTGAAATTATTTTATTTAATAAAAGAGGAGAGTAGAGAAAGAGATATTGAAGAGTTTTATCATTTGTTGACAAATCAACAATGAGAGATAGTTGTGTGTTATACACAACAAGGGTAGGTGCTCCTGTGGGTTGGTGCTCACAAATATTTGCAAGGGGTTTGTGATCATGTGGTTTTGTGTTCACAAATAATTTCTATGTTGGTGCTTGGCAAAGGGGTTGGTGCTCTTGCAAGTTGGTTCTTGTAAATTTGGTAATTTGAGTTGATGCTCATTTATATACTTGAGATTGTTCTCCATGGTTTTTCCCATATTGAGTTTCCACGTAAAAATATGCTCTCTCTCTCTCTCTCATGTGGTGAATCTTATTGTTTTAATTTTGTTGCATATCTTAAATGTATGATTAAGTGGTTAAATAAAATAAATAAGATTAAGTAAAACATTTAAAATATATATCATATATTGATTCACCCCCCATTGCAGTATATTCCATCCTTAACAATTGGTATCAAAGAAGGTTATTTTGGAAAAGAGTTTAATAGTTTGAAGGTAGATTGGGGAAAGCATGATGGCTAGATCATATGAATATTTTTATACAAATAAGATACCTTTGTTTGAAGGGAAACATTATGAATTTTAGAGCATAAGTATGAGGACTTACATGATGGCCCTTGGATTCAACATTTGGCAAGTAGTGGTGGAGGAATATGAAGAACCACAAATACTTGTAACCACTCTAATAGAAAAAATGCAAGCGAAAATAATGCTAAATCTTTAAATGTTATTTTATGTGGTTTATGTGAATCAAAATTTTCTAAAGCTATGCAATTAAAATATGTTCATTATAATTGGGTAAAGCTTGATAATATTTACAAAGGTGATGGAAAGGTTCAACAAGCTAAGGTACAGACTTTTAGAAGATAGTTTAAGAGTCTGAAGATGGAAGAAGAAGAAAATATAGCAAGTTATCTTTTGAATATTGATCAAATAATTAATTAGATTCAAGGCCTTGGAGAAAAGTTAGAAGAATCAGTGGTGGTAAAAAAAGTTTTGAGATCTCTACCATTGAGATATGATGTAAAAGTTTTGGTAATCAAAGAGATGAAGGATCTATCCAAGCTAAATATTGATGAGTTACATGGTATTATCATAACATATATGTGAATTAAACAAGAGAAACCCTCAAAGAGGGAAGTTACTTTCAAGACATAAAAGCAAGAGAGAGCTAAGATGAAAGAATCAAGTGACATATCTAGTGATGAGGAAGATGATAATGGAGATCTATTCATTCACAAGCCAAAAAGGGAAAAGGTAAATATCAAGGAAAGTTTCCATTTAAATGTTTTAAATATGGTGAGATTGGACATTTTGTAGCTAAGTTCCTAGATAAGAATAATGGTGACAATGAAGAAGGAAAGTTTACATACAAGAATAAATTGAAGAAGGGATTCAAGAAGAAGAGTTTATATTCTAAAGATCTTACCTTAGCTAAAGACAGTGGAATCAATGACTCAAGTGAAGAAGAGTTTCTATTCATGACCATACATAAAGATGCCTCTGCAAGCAAAAGTATAGATGATCAAGAAGAAGAACATGATGAAGACAAATTGAATCTAGAAGGAGAACTCATTTTTCCCTTAGAAGAATTAAAAGTTTTTGAGAAGAAGAATCAAGGATTGAAGCTCTAGATTGAGAAAAATGAAAAGGAGTCAAAGGAAATAATTGAATAATTACAAGAACACATTGAAGAAGCC
The DNA here is from genome assembly GCA_037957365.1 of Torreya grandis. Taxonomy (NCBI): domain Eukaryota; kingdom Viridiplantae; phylum Streptophyta; class Pinopsida; order Cupressales; family Taxaceae; genus Torreya; species Torreya grandis. The sequence goes on from JARHVA010003440.1 coordinate 1,235,984, forward strand.
AAAAATACTGAATAAGGTCTACCATTTCAATCGCAAAAAGTAAGTGAATAATTTCAAACATATGTTGTTGAAATTTCCTCTTTAAAATAATATATCAAGAAAACCAATAAAGTAATCAATGATAGAGTAACAAATGATTCAAAATTTGAGAATAACACTAACATGTTGAATAAGATATTAGAAAGTCAAAAATTAATATTAGATAAGATAGGTATAAGATTAGAAAAGAAAAATAGATATGTTGAATCTCTTAGAAAAGAGGAAATGAAAAGGGAAAAAGTTAAGAATGTAGATGAAACTCAAAAAAATAAGGCTAGAAAGAATAGAGATACAAAAAACAACTAGGTCAAAGATACATAAATTAGAATAGGTTCTATTTTCATGTTTATTGTTTTTATTGTAATGTTTATGGTAATAAGAAAATAAATTGTCATCAAAGAGTTAACAATTTTTAGAAATAAGAAGGAAACTCATGCAGAGTCAAGTAAAAGCCACAATTCTTTTACTCATCTATCAGGGTTTGATGAAGAGGCCATAGTATGTTACATGTGCAATAATTTGGACACATAGCCTATTATTGTAGAAGCATGTTTGATTCTATCAAGGACCAAAGTTTCAAGGCTCCATTCATCAAGAAGAAAGTTTATATAGGTTCATGGTAGAAGAAACAACCTGAAAATTTTATGTTATCCTAGATAACTTTGTATGCAAGAAATGAAGAAAATCCATGGTTCATTGATAGCAAATATTCAAGGAACATGAAAAGAGACAAGGGAAAGTTCATAACTCTAAAGAGGATCAATGGTGGCACAATGAAATTTGGAGATAATACCACTAATATAATAGCTGAAATAGGTAAATTAAGTTTGGATAATGGTATAACTAAGATTGAAAAAGTTCTATATGTAGAAGGTATTAATCATAATTTTCTAAGTTTAAGTCAAATGTGTGATTAGGGACACACACTAAAATTTTATGTAAAAGGTTGTTAAATTAGGAGAAAAGATTTAGATGTGTTGATTACAGATGTTTAGAGGACAGGAAATTATATATATATATATATATACGTTATCAGATATCAAAGGTCAAAGATGTTTGAGTTAGATTGAGTAAAGTTGGTTGTGGCACAAGAGAATGGGGCACATAAATTTTGACAATATTATCAACATCAGAAATAAGCAAGTAGTTAGAGATATTTCAAAGATTACAAAACCCTCTAACATGCTTTGTGAACCTTGTTAGCATGGGAAGTAGGTTAGAAGATGAATCAAGACAAAAAAATATTTGACTTCTTAGATGTTAGATCTTGTTCACATTGATCTGTGTGGACCTATGAGAACTCAAATCACTTAAGGTGAGAAATACTTCATGTTACTTATTTATTATTTTACATGTATGACTTGAATGATATTTTTGAAGGAAAAAATAGAAGATTTCAACCACTTCAAAGCATTGAAAGCTTTAGTTGAGAATGAAACTAGTTTGAAGATTATGTGACTAAGATCAAATTGAGGAGGAGAATTCATGTTGTATTATTTTATTGAGTATTGTGAAGACCATGGGATAAAGAGATATCATTTATCATCTAGAACTCCATAGTAAAATGGAGTAGTTGAGAAAAAAATATAACAATTCAGGAGATGGTGAGGAAAATGCTAAATGAATCCAAGATACCAAATAAATATTGGAGAGAGGTTGTAAAAAAACAAAGAAGATTGTTCAAAGTGTAAGTGGTAGGATAGATGAAGATGTAGCACAAAGAGATAGTGATCCAGTAGACATTTTTGAAATCATTGAAGAAGATTTTGAAGAATCAAATGAAGATGAGAAAAAGGAGAAAAAGGAAACCAAAACCCCATCCACATATGTCTATAAAAATCAAAATGAAATTGAAATCATTAGAACATAAATGAAGGAGTTCGTACCAGAAGAATGATGGTAAGTGAATCTAAGCAAGTTAATTTTTCTTTGTTATCCAACATTCAACCTAGAACTTTTTTAGAAGCTAGACATGGTGAGTATTGGGTTAAGATAATAGATGAATAATTAAATTAGATATAAAATAATGATACTTGGGAATTATTGCTTAGACCAAAAGATCAAAATGTGATAGGAAGAAAATGGATATACAGAAATAAGTTGAATGAACATGGTGAAGTTATCAAGAATAAAGCAAGGTTAGTATGTAAAAAATATGCTCAAATTGAGGGTAGATATGTTAAGCCAGTATCAAGGCTAGAGGCCATTATAATTTCTCTTGCATATGTAGTGTTTAATAATTTCAAAGTATTTCAAATGGATGTCAAGTTTGCTTTCCTAAATGGGAACCTAGAAGAGGAGGTCTACATTAATCAGATTAAGGTATTTATTCTCTCAAATGATAGTAGCCATGTATACAGATTGAAGAAAGTATTATATGGATTGAAACAAACTCTCAGAGTTTGGTATGCAAGATTTGATAAGTACTTATAAGATCAAGGTTTCAAGAGAGGTTTTACTAATAGTAATCTCTACATAAAAATAGAAGGTGAGCATCAGTTGATTCTTGTGGTATATGTTGATGACATAATATCTGGAGGAAACACTAAAATGATGATAAACGAATTTTATGATTATATGTAAAAAGAATTTGAGATGTCTATGATTGGAGAGTTGTCATTTTTATTATAGTTAAAAATATTTCAATAAAAAAAATGAATTTTCATATCTCAAAATAAATATGCCAAAGAGACATTGAAAAAATTTGGTTTTGAGGATTTTGCACCAATTACAATGCCAATGGGTACAATAAACAAGGTAAGGATGAAGATTCACTTATTATAGATCAATCTTTGTATAGATCTATGATTGGTAATATTTTATATTTGACAACATCAAGGGTAGAAATCATGAACCTAGTAGGTATGGTTATGAAATATCAGTTAGCTCTAAAGGAGATTCATGTTTAGTTGGTGAAAAGAATACTCAGATATGTCAAGGTAACATTATATTATAGATTGTGGTATCCCATAGGTAGAGATTTCACTTTGGTTGCTTATACATATTTAGATTAGGCAAGTTATTTGGATGGAATAAATAGTACAAGTGGAAGAGCCTTATTTAATGATGATCGCTTAATATCATGGCTAAGAAAGAAGTAGAACTCAGTATCATTTTTTACAGCTGAAGTAGAATATTTTGTAGCAGTGTTGTGTTGTACTCAAGTGGTTTGGATGAAGCAAACTTTATAGTACATCAAGTTAAAATATGAAGAACCTATCTCTATTTTTTGTAAAAACATAAGTGCAATTAATATTTCTAAAAATCTAGTGATGTATTCAAGAATAAAACATATTCCTATCAGATATCACTTCTTGAGAGAGTAGGTTATAGATCAACAGGGTAATTTAGAATATATCAGTACTATAGAATATATTGTAGATATTTTCATGAAGGTAATATGAAAGGACACATTAAATTATCTAAAAGAGAAGTTGGGAGTAATTTATTTCACTTCCTACCTTTGAGGATTAACATCAATTGAGGGGGAGCTAAGTGTTAGCTCTAGGATAGACCCTTTGCCATTAATGTCAAAGGGGGAGAATCATAGAAATAGGTATAAGAATATATATAATAACATTTATAGGATGTTATGGTAAGGGGGAGTTATTGTGTGGTAGTATGTGTAGGTTGGCATGTGTAGTATAAGTTTCAAGATATGGTAGATTTAGTTTGAGGTTACCATCAATGACAAAGGGGGAGATTGTTGAAAATATTGTCATTGTTGTCAAAGGTCTAACATTATTGGTGACAAAATGCCCATAGCATTTAATGTCTGAATGCATTTTTAATGTTCATATTTTGGCTAAAGTATGTTGATATTTATTTAATATTAATGAATATAGTTTTAGTTGCATAAAGTCAAAAGAGGGCCCATGAAAAAGTCAAAGAGTCACAAGGTAAACATAAAAGAGGGAAAGGATGTATTTTCCCATGAAGGGTCATCTTGAGGAGTTCAAAGAGTCACCAAGTGAAGACAAAAGAGGAAGGCTGCACTTTCTCATGAAGGGTCACCTTAAGGAATTTGAAAAGTCACCAATATAAAGACAAAAGGGGAAAGGATGCATTTGCTTATGAAGGGTCACCATGTGACTTTTCAAATGAAAGGATTTGAAGGGTCATGAAAGTTTGTCACTATTTTATATGTGAATTGAAAGGTGTCAAAGGGTGAATTCCAAAGGTCATTTCGAAAGCTATAAAAGGAGGTTTGATAAGTCATTTGTTATATACAAGAGAGTGCATGGTTTGAAATCATTTTGTTTAATCAAAGAAGAGAGAAGACAGAGATATTTTAGATTTATATCATTTGTTGAAAAAGCAACATTGATAGGGGTTGGTGCTCTTATGAATTAGTGCTCACAAATAGTTCTTGTGTTGGTGCTTCGCAAAGGGTTTGGTAATCCTGCAAGTTGGTGCTTGTTAACTTTGTAATTTGAGTTGGTGTTCATTTATATACATGAGATTGTTCTCTCTCTCTCTCTCTCTCTCTCTCTCTCTCTCTCTCTCTCTCTCTTGTTTCAATTTTATTGCATATCTTCAATGTATGATTAAGTGTTTAAAGAAAATAAATCAAATTAAATAAAATATTTAAAATATATATAATATATTGATTCACCCCCCTCTTAGTATATTCCATGCTTAAGAGAGGGATGAAATAACGGTCCTTAGACATTATACTTTGATGGTGCATGAACTAAATAAGGTTCAGGTATGAGAATTGTTCTAACAAATATTAAAGTTAGAGAGTATCTATATTCTTATATATTATAATTCTTTTGTACTAACAATTTAAAAGACTATGAAGCTCTTATTTTAAGACTTCAATTTTTAGTTAAACATAAGGTTAAAGAACTACCAGTTTATGGTGATTTTGAGTTAGTTGTTAATCAAATTAGAAGCGAATATCAATACAAGATTTATTGTTTAAGGAAATATAAAATTAGATCCTAGGATTTAAAAGAGTACTTGACTCATTCAATATTGTTTCTTTGCCCAGGGAGGATAACTAGTTGGTAGATACTCTAGTTTTAGTAGTAGCAAACCTAGTGTCTCTAGAAGCTTTAAACTTGTAGGATTTTATTGTGGAGATAATTTCATGTCCCTCTATACTAGAAAAAATCAATAACTTCCATGATTTTGATGATGACCAACAAATAATTAACTTCTTGTCCAATACTAACATATTCAAATCTCATATCATTGATGAATAGGATGAAAGTTTTGTATAAAGTTCAAAGGATAATGAAGATGGAGTAATCCAACATAAAGAGAATTGAATACCTAAAGGAATGATATCCTTTGAAATTATGTTCAACCTAAATAATCAAGGAAATTAAACTAAGTATCCCAAAGTAATCAAGAAAGACTATAAATAAGTCAAATTGGGAGATCTTGGGAATGATCAAAATGTCAACATTGATCTAGTGTGCACTGATGAAGAGTTCAAAAAAATATCTAACCTTATAATTAGGTTTAAATAAATCATCACTTGGTTTTATAATATCCTCAAGATAATTTATACTACTATAACTACTCACACTATCCCATTAAAGGAAGCCTACAAGCCTTTCAGGCAAAGATAAAGACCATTGAATCCAATATTAGAACCACTAATTTACAAAGAAGTAAAGAAATTACTTCATGCAAGGATAATCTTTCCTATACGACACTTAACATGGGTTGTCAATATTGTGCCATTTTAGAAAAAAAATGGAGAAATATGAATTTGTATTGATTTCCTGATTTTGAACAAATCTTCCAAAAAGGATAATTACCCTTTACCATCATTGGATGAAGTTATATGGTTGGTGAGTGGATCTAAAATTATGTCATTATTGGATGTATTTTCAAGTTAAAACCAATTCATGGTAAACAAAATCAACAAAATGAAAACTACCTTGACCACTAAATGGGGAAAATTTGGCTACAAAAAATGTCATTCAGACTAATCAATGCAGGAGCAACTTTCCAATGAGTGATGGACCATATATTCCATGGATTGATAGATAAATGCATTATTATTTACATAGATGATCTAATAATTTTTTATAAAAATAGGGAAGATCATATCATGCATTTAGAATATGTAATGGACAAGTGTAGGAGGTATGACACCTAATTTAACCCCAAGAAGAGAATCTTGTGTGTGATTAAAGGTAAACTCTTAGGATACATAATCACCCAAGAAGGTATGACCATTGAACCTAATAAGATCAATACAATTTTCAAGGTATAAGTTCCTAATAACAAAAAAGAGTTAAAATCATTTTTTGGAAAAATTAATTTTTTGAGAAAAATTATTTTTGGTTTTATAGAGATTATGAGACCTCTGAATGTCATTCTAAAGAAAGATGATCAGATATAATGGATGACTAAAGTGAATAATTCCTTTTAATACATCAAATATGTTATTATTCAAGCTCTAGTCTTAATTTTAATAAATATTTATATCTATACTCTTTTACTTTTTAACTTACTATTAATAGTATCTTAACATAGAAAGGAGATGACAAAGATCACTCCATAGACTTTATGAACACCAATTTGAAGAATGTGGAGCTGAACTATCCTATTATAGACAATAGATCTTATGCACTAGTGAAGGCTATCATTAAGTTCAGACACTACATTTTGAGAAATAAGACCTATACTATAGTGTATAATCCAACTATTAAGTTAATGACAGAATAGAATGAAATCAGAGAAATAAGAAGGAAGTGGATGATCAAAATCCAAGAATATGACTTAGAAATAAAATCTTCTATGTCAGTAAGGGGGAAAGGTCTAATCTAAATTATTATAAACAATGATCCTCATATTGATGTTTTGCAAGTCGAAAAAAGTCAAGTATGCAATGGAGATTGGTATAAATACATTATCCTTTACTTACTTCATGGAGTCCCTCACACCTTAAAAGAGGATAGAAAATGAACCTCAAGATAAGATCATCCAACTTTATGACCAAGAGAGGAGTCATCTATAGAAAAAAATAATGAAGGAATTTATCTAAGGTGTGTTTCCAGAGTTCAAGCCACTGAGATCATGGACAACTTCCATGATAGATTGGGAACTAATAACCCTTTAGGGTAAACCACATCACATAAGATATTAAGGGTTGGCTATTATTAGTTGACCATATTTAAGGATGCACATGCTCATGTGGGAACATGACACCAATGTCAAGTGTCAGACTGAATATAAGTAAAGGTAACTATGTCTTTACAACTAATAATCAAATTGAAGCCTTTTTCAAAATGGGGTTTCAAATTCATAGGATTTATCAATACCAAATCCCTGATGGGACATAAATTCATGCTCACTTACATAGACTATTTTACTAGGTGGATTGAAATAGTAACCACCATAATAGTAGAGCAATTGATGTCATCAAGTTCCTTGAATAAAATATCATTACTCAATTTGGGACACCTTTATATATGGTATGTGATCATGGCCTAGCCTTCACATCGATTAAATTTATATATTGGGCATATGAAAATTAGATAGTTGTCATGTCTACTTCAAATTGTATACATCTAATTCCTAACACCATTTGTGTTGAAATTATCAATCTTACTCAAATTAAACACAAATGCACATTTTAGGTCAAAATCCATAAAACATCCTAAATGGTTAAAACTTGTCACTTACAAGTTCTAGTTTAGGTCAAAGTATCCCTAAATAGGGCAATGCACTTAATGGGCTAGCTAGCTTTGACCAGATCATTTCAAGTCAAAATGATAAATTCACCATTTAATGATCTAGATCACTCTTTTCTTATAATTCATTAGTACAAATCATGTACCTTTATTATTTGGTGTTGGAAATATCCTAAATGGGAATATATCTCTAACACATCTAACATCACCTTCCAATTCCTCTCCAATCAAATTACAACCTAGTAATATGAATTTTTGACCATTTTCATTAATTGTGCACCAATTTCTAAAGAATTTCACTAAACTTGATTAAACTTAATTAATTTAATTAATCCAATTTAAGAGCTTAAGAATTAGATAGATATTTTTCAATATCTTATTATTGGAAATTAGTTTTGAATATCTATATCACCTAATGACATCATCTATGGGGTGGCATCCATCAAGGCATAAGTGCATAAAATATCAAGATTATGGGTCACCCATGCCTAGTTAATGCCTCCCATGCCTCTTCAATGCCCCTTCTTCCAAAGTCATGATGAAGATAATTATGGATTTATTCCCAAATATTAGGATTATCCATGGCCACACATCTCAATCTTGAGATGTACAGTCATGGTTGATCCTAACCAATTTCAAAAATCTAGAAATAGAGAGGTCATGGATATGAATTTTAAGCTTGATTTATCCAAATTTATTATGTATAATTGTCTCTACAATCCTTTGGAATAGCCAATTAAAATAAATTACAATCTTCATTGATAATCTAGTTTAGTAATTTAGAATCATGAGCCTAGGTTTTAATGAGTGTTCTTGAGACATTGGAGGAGTTTGCCACCTTTGTTGACAAAGACAAGGATGCTTGATCAAGGGAGAACATGTTTTTAAGCCATATGGTTATGGTAAATCCATTTGGAAAGGTAATATGATGTTTTATTTCTTTCATTTTTTTCTTTCTATCCTTTGTAATTCTTATAGGAATAGATAGACTTAGTTTATTTATATATTTTTCATGATTTATGGACTAATGTTTGACTAACTTGATTTTTAATATTATCTACATATTGGCATGTCTAGTGGGATAAGATACATCCCACACATGAAGAAGATCACTTTCATCCCTAAAATATTCATTTGGATCATTAAAAATCTTGAAAATTGATTATCTAACTTTGTTTTTCTATTTTTTATTTACCACAGGTTTACACAATAATCAACATCAGTTAGTAAAATTGACATCAGTTGGATAGATTTCATTGGCCACATTGGTATAACTAATGTTGGTTAGCTAATCATCATCAGTTAGAACATTTAATTATCATTGATTATATAATTGATGTCAATCACTGTGTTTTTCCTTAAAACATAGACCTGAGATCTCTTTTTCTAAAGTTCATTATTTCAAACCCAAATGGGATTCAAGGTTAAAATACATGCTAATTTTTTTTTTGTAGGACCAAGCTTGACATTTTCTAAAAAACATATTTTATATCACCTTTTTCATGCTAAAAAATCATTTAGGAACCTTGTTTTGGTGTTTAACAAAACATTTAGATGTTTATGGTGAATGCTTTCAAATTTACAACTAATACCAAGGGTTCAAATAAACACCACCTCATTTTCCATTTGGGCTTTAAAAAGTAACTGACCTTTCCATGTTTTTGTATTCACTTTGTTGTTTAGATTAATTTTTTTTTCAAAAATATGGATATTGTGTGTATGCTCTTCCATTTGTCCCCTTTAGGGAACCCATGGAATCAAAAACACCATTCCTATTACAAATAAACTAGTCCAAGGCTTAGAAATAAAGTCATCTAAAGCACTCCCCAAAAAATCATTAAAGTTTGAGCGATCTCTAAAATGACTCCAAAATCTTTATACTTTCATGCATTGTTTATTTTTATGCAAAAGTGGATTGTGAGGGGGACTTCATTACCTCCCACAAGTTCTTTAGGAAAGATTTGACCCAAGGTTTCATCTCCCAGCATTGACTTCATTTGGATCCTAATTAGAGTTACACATGGGATGTATCTACATTTAGACATTGCACTACACTAAGTGAATAACAAGATGTAGTGGTTGTAAAAATGACTAGACCTTTTTACGACTATTCAATTCCATAGTCACCTAATTTCTATGCTTATCTTTTGCAACATTTGATGTGAAAGTCATTGTGAAACTGATTCCCTAGAATGATCAAGAACTTGTTAGTTTAGTAGACCCCACTTTGTCGTACCTTGTCTATTTAGACTTAAGACAATTTTTTTCATTTGCTTACTTGTTCATGATTTATGTCTAAAAATACTTGTTAACTCATTGAACTTAACCAAAACACATTTTCCTCAATTTTCTTGAGAAAGGGAGGCATTATGCTATCCAATTAAAAAATCATCTTTTCTTTGTTTAAATTGTTATCAAAAACTTTGTGTCATGTCATCCACTTTGGTACAATCATGATGCCTAATTGAGTCTAGATATTTCACCCAATTTATGTAAATCCTTCATTTATAATCCACATTCAAAATTAAACCTTTCTAAGTTCTAAGGGTTATTGTTTCAAAGTGGGTTCACCATTTGCACACTAAGCTTTGTCTAACTTGGGTTTAATTTTCCATTTGGATTAAATGTCATTTATTAAGAACCAAAATCACACTATCATCTTGGTGTACTCAAGTCATATCACGTATAATTCACACTTCAAGTCCTAAAACATATTTTATCCTATTGGAATCATGTGGTGATGTTGTGCTGCCTATTTGGTCCTAGCTTTATACTTAGTGATTCATGTCTTTTACATCTTGAGTTCCTTAGTCCATTTTGTCATCTTCATAATATAGAGAGCTTTCCTTTAAAATTCTAGGGTCAAATTGTAAAATTTAAAACTAGCTTTTATAATATGGGTGTATCACAAATATCTAGGTTTTGGTGTACTAGTTTTCACCTTGGGTCTTTGAGTTACCTTACCCTCTTTTGATCTATTTGATTTCAACCTTACCAAACATTGAGTAAACTCATGAACCAAATCATCTCAATTTTGTGTGGTTTAAAACCACCCCCCTTATAGTCTCATGAATACCTTGGTTATTTGTTTAAAACGGAGATAAATCATACTTTGTTTGGTTATCAAGCATTGGTCCAAAGTTAGTAAAAAAATGAATAATTATTTTTAGACATGACTCAAAGGTTCACTCATAGTGGGGCCTCTTATGGCCTTAGTTATGAAGGTGATAAATTTTATGAAGGTCAAGATAACCCCATTATTTTTAATGATATCCCCTTAAAAGTAGGATCTAAAGATGATTACAATGAATATCAACCCCAAGAAGATCAATATGAAGCCCTTCTTAGATTGATAGAATCAAGTGTTAGAATACCTTATGACTTTCCTATAGAACAATTCCATACCTTAGTTAGATAAGGAGAAAAATATGGCAAGAGCAAGATTTTTCATGAATAGACATACCTTCTTCCTTTAACAAAGGAAAATAAATACAAATAGAGTCAAAACCCATAAATCTATATCTTCTAGCTAAGATCAAGATAATAAGTCAATGATATTTAGATCAAATTATCACAAAACTAACTGACTCCCTAGTTGCCACTTCAATTCACAATGATGCTTCAAAATATCAAGGAAATGTGGTTAAAAGTATGCAACACATAATAGATGAAGACATTACCATAGTGGATCAAGGTAATCTAAATGATTAGTTAAAGTCGCAAGAGACCTTACAAAGTGTTCCATTTGACATGGAACATACATTATTAAATCATAAAGAACCTCTTGTTACTTTAAAAACATAGAAACCCAAAAATTCAGTTAGAATGGAGGAAATCCCTCAACATAATTTGGCTAGTTCTTTTCAACCAACACAAAAATTGGTAAATAAACATATAAATTTACAAAATCAACAAAGTACAAAACAACCAAATTCAGGGAATGTTTTACAATCTAAGAATCAATGGCCTATATTCTCAACTCAATGAGCAAATTATAACCAAGTCATCCATCAAAAGGTATACACTCCCTATAAATCCACACAAAACTAGGGGCACATTCCACCACAACATCAAATAAACCAATGGCACATTCCGCCCCAACAATAATGAAACTAGGGGCACATTCCACCACAAAAACATCTTATTCAATCTAGAAATGCACCAAACTTGCAATAATGGAAATATATGAAGGAAATTGTTCAAAGATTGGAGATGAATAATCGAGTCAAAAAGTACAAATTCAGTGAGATATGCCCATATCCATTTGATTTATCTATTCTCCAAAACCTCTTTCCAACTCATTTTGAGGCACACAAATTTGACAAGTACAAAGGAAAAGGAGATCCATGTGAACACATACAAACATTATTTATCCTATGCCAAGAGGTTGCATATAGCAGTGAGTACTTACTATGACTATTGCCATGAATTTTAATAGGACAAGCTCTTGAATGGATACTTAAATTACCCAAGGGATCAATTGTGGATTGGAATGACTTATCAAAAAAGTCCATTAATCATTTCTCATATAACATAGAACATGAATTAACCATTATTGACTTATGCAAATCCAAGTAACATGATGGTGAAAGTTTCATTGCATATCTATAAAGTTGGAGAGCATTGGTAGGTTGCTTTCAACATAATTTGATAGACAAATAGTTGGTTGATATCTTTGCAAAAAATTTGCATCCTGAAGTTGCACATAATCTATGGTTAGATTCTACTAACTCCTTTTATGAAATTATTGACAAATGAGTGTAGATTGAGAAGACTCTTATTTCTAAGGGCCTTGTTAAGATTTTTGTGTATGGTCAGGCATCTAATCAGACTAAATCACTAGTTCAAATAATTATGTAGGATAATCGTAAAAGCTTTAGAAAAAATAAGAACAAGGTTAGAAATGGTGTCATTAAAAAAATACATGTATAAATGGTACAAGCTATGCCTCTTCCAAATGTACAATAAACTCCCCAAAATCCACTACCTAATTTGTAGAGACAACCTCCATGAAGGACATTTCATAAAAATTTTAGAGTCTTTTGCAAGATAGGAGAATTAGGTGAAATAGTGTTATAAAAGTTCATTGTAGCTAATTTAATTATATGGCTAGTATCAAGGTCATTCCCTCAAGATCAACCAAAATTAGATTGGTACAAAGATAATGAATGGTGTAAATTTCATCGTGTTGCTAATCACAATGCATATCATTAGGTTTAATTATGAAATATTATTGAGGAATTTATTGAAAGTGGTGAACTAGAAATTAAGTTGGCCCTTAATCATGACACAAATCAAGATATGGGAATCTAAAAAGACCCCTTTCCTTGACATGATCCACCACCACCAAGGAACAATCAAAATGGTCACAATTAATGATAAAGGAAAAATCAGATACAACAACAAGGTTAAAATCATAATGCACGTATTAATAATGTGGCTTATAAAAATGTACATTATGACTATAATAATAATATGGGATGCATTTTTGCAACCCACAATTGTGATTGTTACTATAAAACCACATGGCCAATCTCATGTTTCTTGTAACATGGGACCCATCATTATAGGTTCAGCACCCTCTCCCTTAGTAATGATGTGTCAAGTTTGCATCATAATGTTGATACTCCATTTACATAGGTTACTAATCTTAAACAATTACACCTTTATTTTAATTATAAAGGCTCTTTGTTAACCCAAAATTGTAGAAATATAGTTAGTCACCATCTAAGGCCCTTTGCCTTCCTCTTCTAATTATAATCACTCATTGCCACCTCTAGGTTATGAAATCACAATTAGATGGTTGTGAGTTACCATCCAGGGCACTTCACCTACTTCTTACATAAAACCCAATGAGAACATTTTGTCAATGGTTCTAAAGTTGAATACTATCCCAATAAAGACAAAAATAGTTCAATCCACAATTCAAAGGCCTTATAGTCTAACAGATCAATTAGATAAAAACCCTACACAAATTTCCATATTAGAAATCTTATAGACATCTAATGTCCATAGAACTATATTTAATAAACTTTTACAAGAGTCTATTATGACTAATGATATAAAACTTGATCAGTTACCAAACCTAGATGGACACTTATCTTCATTTTGGAAAATCACATATGATAAAAAAGACATCTCTAACCTTAGCCCAAACCATAATAACCCACTATACATTGAGATAATCATGACAGATCACAAGATCAAGTGGGTTTTAATAGATAATGGTTTAAGGATAAACATCATATCTCTTAAATGGGTATGATGATTAGGCTACATAAATAAAAATGTTTAGTCATAAACTTTTACAATCAAGGCTTACGACAACATTGAGAGGGAGTCATCTAGTATAATCTAGTTGTCAATAATTTTTGGGTTTATTTCTCATCACACATTATTATATATTGTCGATATTGAGCTTCTATATAGCATAATGCCTAATTTTCCTTTGATCCATGAAGTACAGGTAGTTGCATCTAGTCCTCACTAGTGCCTTAAGTTTCCCCATGATGGGATCAAGTTTACCATTATTGATCAATAGCCATATCAATACTACAAACACCTTAAAGTAGAGTTTTGTAATTTTAACTATTGCTTAGGTTGTAAATTCATTAAAAATAAGAACAAATATATCATGTCTCATCCATCTCCATCTAATTATATAAACCCTAATGATCTAGCCTCTAATTCAATTGATCCATTTCCTACAGCTCTGGCCAAGTAGGTTATTATTAAAGACAAGTATTTCCATGTACCATCTGAAGGATGTCCTCCATATTGTAAAATTACCAAAATACCCTAAAACATTTGGTAAGCCTAAAAATTCTTAGACATCTAACAAACTTGATTAGATTTGGCAACCAAAGAAAAAATAACCAAAACCTCCTATGGTTTTTGTACCTACAATTACACCAAAGAAAGATCAAGAGGATTTTACCAAGGGAGATTGGTTATGTTTTGAAGGCCTTGTTGATTATTTTTAGAATCCAAGTATCCTATCCCTAATAGGATAATAGATCATCTTGACTATACAAGGGTAGGCCTTGGCCCATAGTGTAAGGAATTTTAGAACCCTTATCAGTTAGAGTTATCAATTAGAATCATGGTCTCATATTTAAACCACTAGAGGATGACCTCATGACATTTGATATTGACACTTCCAAAGTGACTAGTAACAAGACTCCTAATAGTGACACAACATCCCATTATAGGCTTTTTGATGAGCTTACTGACTCAGATTTGTTTGATTCAAATGTTGTATTGACCATAATGCCTATTGGAGCTTCCCATCTTAAATAAGAAAACCATCCTAGTGGTGCTTCCCTTCCTAAAGTAGGACATTATATCTTTACCATCAGTGATTCCCATCCTGAAGTAAACCCTCACTATAATCAATGCCTTTTCCATCCTGAACTCATAAATTGGGATCAACTAAATTTATGCATATGCCTCAATATGTTCCAAAATGAAGAATTGATTACAGAATACATGGGCCTACGAGATGCATTCCCAAGTAGTGATCATAAGTAGGTTTTTTATTTTTCATTGGATCCTTATACCTACTTTAGAGAGCAAGAAATTTTTTTGGTCATAATAAAGAACAAACATCAAGATATTTGGGTGAAAACCTCTTTGAGGCATTTGTCAATCAGGAAAAAAGTAAAGAAAAAGACAATCCTTTAGTGAAAACCTATTTTAGGTGCTCCTAGGTGGGAAAATTTTCTCATTCCCTCACGACATAGAATGTCTATCTAGCCCAAGTTCCAAAGCTAATACAAGCATCTCTTTAGAATAACATTAAATATTTGAGCATCTTGCTCTTGAGTTTCCAAAGGTTTTTACTAATTGACCTTTACCTGAGAAGGTAGATTCTAATTCTTCATATTATCTATATCTTTGGGAGGAACAAAAAGAAGTAATAAAAAAAGAAAATGATCATGACCATACATTGCCTACAACTCTAGAAGATAGATACATACTCCTTATGGAGATCACAACAAAAGTGAATTTGGGAACCCATGAGGATCCCAAAATTGTATATCTTAGAGCTTCCCTTACTGAAGCAGAATGTGAACATATTATATATATTCTTAAAGATTATATAGACATATTTTCATGGGAATACTCTAATATGCCAAGATTGGACCCAGATTTAGTTGCACATAATCTAGTTGTTCACCCTAGTGCTAAAAAAATCAAGAAAAAATCAAGAAAGATGCATCCATGCATCACCCTTTTGGTTAAGGTTGAGTTGGAAAAGTTGTTAGGAACCAATTTTATCAGACCACTAGACTACTCTAAATGGGTTTCTAACATAGTACCAGTGAGTAAAAAGTCCATCTAGCCTAAGTTTCATATCTAGTATAAGCATCTCTTTAGAATAACATCAAATATTTGAGCATCTTGCTCTTGAGTTTATAGAGGTTTTTACTAACCGGACTTTACTTGAGAAGTTAGATTCTAATTCTTCATATTATCTAGATCTTTGGTAAGAACAACAAGAAGATATAATAGAGGAAAATGACCATGACTATATATTGCCTAAAATTCTAGAAGATGAATCCTTATGGAGAGCACAATAAAACTGAATTTGGGAATGCATGAGGATCCAAAAATTGTATATCTTGGAGCTTCTCTTACTGAAGCTAAATGTGAACATATTATATCCATTCTTAAGGATTATATAGACATATTTGCAAGGGCATACTCTGACATGCTAGGCTTGGACCCAGATTTAGTTGTGCATCATCTTGTTGTTCACCTTGGTGCTAAACCAATCAAGTAAATACTAAGAAATATGCATCCATTCATCACCCTTTTGGTTAAGGCCAAGTTGGGAAATGTTTTACAAGCCAATTTTATCAAACCATTGGACTACTCTAAATGGGATTTTGACATAGTACTAGTGAGTAAAAAGACCCCAGGCATATATATTTATATTGATTTTTGTGATATCAAAAAAACATGCCCCAAAGATGATTTTCCTCTACCCAACATTGACATGATCATCGACTCAACTATTGGGTACAAGATTTTATATTTAGTGGATTGATATTATAGTTAAAATAAGATCAAAATAGCCCCTGAAGATTAGCATAAGACCACATTCATCACTTTATGTGGGACATTTTATTACCAAGTCATGCTATTTGGTTTGAAGAATGTTGGAGCCACATATTAGTGTGAAATGATTGTCATTTTCCATGATATGATGCATGACATTATCGAGGACTATGTTAATGATATACTACCAAAATAAAGAACAAGAGCTGGACATCGTAACATTTTACAAAGAATATTTGAAAGGCTTCATGCATATAAAGTCCACTTGATTCTTAAAAAATGTGTTTTTGGAGTCACATCATGAAAATTTATAGGGTTCATTATATCATGAGGGATTGAAGTCAACCCTGCAAAGTTCAATGCTATTATGGAAATACTTCTACCAAATAATGTTAAATAGTTGTGAGGTCTACAAGGAAAGATCTAGTCTATATGCAGGTTCATTTCTCAATTAGTAGATAAGTGCCACCAATTTACCTATATCTTACATTAATGGGTAACATTTTAGTGGGCTGAATATTATCAGATAACATTTGCAAAGATTAAAACATACTTGGCCAATCCACTAGTCTTACGACCTCTAACACAAGGAAGGCCACTTCTTCTTTATATATCAAACATGAAACATGTACTAGGAGCACTTTTGGCTCAACATGATAATCATGGTATGGAAAATGATATTTATTATTTAAGCAAAACATTGGTATCCTATGAACATAATTACATGCTTATTGAGAAGGCATGTTTAGACATGGTGTTCGCCACTCATAAATTGTGACACTATATGCTACATAACAAAAATATTGTTAACACCAAGGTAGATCCTCTCAAGTTCCTCTTATCTAAAGTAGCTCTTCAAGGATGCATGACTAAATGGATTATACTCCTTAGTGATTTTGATACTGAGTACCATAATCAAAAGGAAATCAAAGGACCAGTTCTTGCTGACCAACTTGTAGAAGCTCCTATTACAGCCACTTAACCTCTCAACTTTGACCTTTCAAATGATTCTATCATGATGATAGAATAAACATGACAAGAACTTGAATAGTGGAAAATCTATTTTTATGTATCCTTGACATCTTGAGGGTCTGGAGCTAGCATATTGTTGATCATGCCATAGGGGGATCTAATTCCTAAAGCATTCCATATATAGTTTCATTGTATAAATAATATGGATGAATATGAGGCATTAGTTATAGGACTCTATCTTTCTATAAAGTGGGATATTCAAAGCTTAAAGTTATATGGAGATTCATAGATAATCATAAATTAGATAACTAACCAGTATCAAATAAGGGATGATAAGCTTGTTATTTACAAGAAAATTATTGATAACCTCAAAATGCATTTTAAATCTCTACAATTTAAACAAGTTCCATGAGTCAACAATATATCTGTTGATGCCATGGAAATAATTACTTCTATGATTTAACTGCATCATAGTGATAAAGAGTATCAGTTTCTAATTGAAAATATTCTTTAGCTGGCACATATTCTATCAGATTCAAAGAGAATATGCACCATTTTGGATCTTAATCCCTCACCTAAGCTATCATGGTACCAAGATTTTTATAACTATTTCCATAGTCATCTATTTCCCACCAACCTTTCCAATAACTAATAAAAAATATTCATCACTTAACATGTTATATCATTCTTGGAAACATTCTTTATCATAAATTCTATGATGGAATGCTTCTTCATTGTTTATCTTTAGGAGAATCCAAGATGGCACTAAAGGAGGTTCATGAAGGAACCTATGGGGCCCATACCAATGGTGTAGTGTTAGCAAATAAACTACTCATAATAGGCTATTATTGGCCCAAAATGGAGATAAATGCTTGTAATTATGTAAATAAATGTGTTCCCTATTAGTACCATGGAAACTTGATGCATACACCCTCCTTACTATTGTATTCAATTATAACACCATGGCCATTCTCAACTTGGGGTCTTGATCTTATTGGGAGAATCAACTTAACATATTTAGATGGACATAATCATATTTTGACTACAACCAAGTACTTTACCAAGTGGATTGAGGCCATTCCTCTCACTTATGTTATCAGGAAACAAATAGCCAAATTCATTCATTACCATATCATCTGTTGATATGGCACCCCAGCTCATATTATATATGATAATGGTAGATCCTTGATGAACCATGATGTGAAATCTCTTTATGAAAAATTCAAGATCAAGTACAAGAAATCCACTCCATATAACCCACAAGGCAATGAACAAGCTGAAGCATCAAATAAAACCATTCTAACCATTTTAAAGAATATTGTCAATGATGTTGGCCATAATTGGCACTTGCAACTCTTTCCTGCCCTTTGGGCTTATCAAACCAATCATCATACCCCAGCTAGATCTACTCCATACTCCCTTGTTTTTGGCATTGAAGTTATCATATTGATTGATATTGAGATCCCATCATTAAGAATATCACTAGAACACATTGAAGATAATGAAGACTATAGAGCCTCATGATTACACAAACTAAAGCTTCTTGATGGTAAGCATTTGGATAGCCTATAAAAATTTTAGGCCTATTAGAATAGATTGTGGATAAGCTATAAAAATGCATTCTCCCTCAAAAATTTGAGAGTGGTGACTTAGTTTTGAAAGAGAACCAAAAGAATATGAATGCTAAACTCAACAAAGAAGTCAAGTTTCAACCTAATTGGTTAAGACAATATATTTTCATAGCAAACTATGGATCAAGAGGATATTGATTGGCCAAACTTAATGGTGAAGAACTTTTAGAGCCCATGAATGTCATACACCTTAAGAGGTTCTATGTATAAACAACTTTGAACCATTGTATACAAGACCCTTGACTTGGGGGTAACTTATGCTATCATAATTTTATCCCACCATTTTATCTTAACTTGAACACATTTTATACTACCCTGATCCACTTTTCATGATTATTTATAGTAAAGGCTTTGAATCCTTGGCACTCTAAACATATTATTCATCACATTATAGATTGCCCTCTTTGAGAGGCATATTCTTTGTTATGTCTAAGGCATGTTATTAGCTTCAGCATTTTTTATCCCTTAAGTAATTATGATCTTGATTATGTCTCATGAACATTATGAACATCCTCAACAACAATTCTACAAAGCAGTTTAGCTAGGATAGTATTGTGTAGCTTCAAACCAATGAACAAAAATATCTTCCTAGTTCTAGACCATTGATACACTATTAAAAATAGGTGAATATAGATACTTATTTTTTACTTTAGGTTTCACATTATTCTACATCACATTTACTTCTCTTTATTTTTTTATCAAGATCCTCACTTTCACTAATTTGTGGGCATGGGCTATTACAATTGGCCTAACTATCTTATTGGAACCTCTACTCTCAGGACATGCATATCCTCCACTATATAGTCCCACCTTGTGCATATATTATCCTACAAACACCAAAAACAATAGAAATACTTTGAAAATACCAAAAACATCATAACATGATCCATAAAAGCAATAAAAACATTATCTCATGCTTCTATACATGTATACATTCTCATTCCACGATCCTACACTCTTGCCATTTTGAAAGCATAGAAACACTAGTTCATTTCATCTTATCCCACACACTTGCCATTTTGTAAGATCATTCTTTCTCATCTCATCATTTTCTTATTTTCCAAGACCATTCTCATTTGTTTGTCATATCTTCCATTTATTCTATAACATTAATCAAGCTAATTTTATCATAATTTTTATACTATCCCATTTCCTAGGAAAACCACATTTAGTTTGAAGTTCATGTTGGAACATGCATCCACGGAACTATGTATGCAGTGTCCACTTGTCTTATACATCTGGAGTCAGCTCAAATAACCCCTTCCTTTTCTTATCTTCCCCTATTTCTTCTATCATTATTCCTCTTTAATTAAGGAACAATTGTTGTGTCATTGTTCTTTTTTATGATGTGGTGGAAAGCAATTCCTCTACTACACGTACATGAACATTTGTCTTTAAACTAAACTAACTTGGTTTTTGTTTGTGTGTGTTTATTTGAGTTTTCTTAGTGTTTGTTGTGCTATCACACCTATCCTTTTATTTCTTCTCCTTTTTCTTACTTCTTGTCTCATCTTGGTCTTGTGTTTTTCTATTTTATTTTGCTTTTCTCTTTTATGTTTAAGAACATCTTGATAATTCACATGGATCTTGATTATTTATATCTTGATCATATGTTTTTGATAAAGTAAGGTGGCAAACCAGGGGCCAAACCCTATACAATCAAAAAAGACAAGAAGGCAAATAAACAAAAAATGCCTTTAGAGAGATGATGGCACAGCTGAGAACAATAGACAAAAACAAAACACAAGCCACAAAAAGACTAGAGTTAGAGAGGTCTCCCCTTACATAACTACTGATTTGATAAGAACATTGAGTTTCTCATTCTCTGCATTATTAGTATACCTAGTATTACCCACCACTTTCAGCATAGACATGTTCAGCAGAATTGTATTACGAAGCCCTTTGGTGAAGACCTTCTCCAACTTCTAAATGTAGTCCTTCAGGGCCCCAATTTTAGTTTTCTAATTAGTCTCATTCTCAATGCCCTCACCAGCTTCCTTGACATACATTTTCCCCTTATAGTTAGTAGTTTGCATAGTGTTAGTACCCTGCTCCTCAATAACCTCAAAATCCCTAGTAGCCTGCTTCCCTCTAGTGTCCTCCAAAATTTCCTAGATTTCTATCTCCTCAAACTCTTCCTCCTAGGTTGCTTCTTATAAAGCAATTTTTGAATAATCAATCAGTCTAGCCTTTGGGGCTAGTTTACCAGCAATCCACCCCAACCTTCGCACTCTAGAAGGGAATCCTTCCTTATTAATTTTGGAAGGCTTGTGAGATTTGCCACCTTTACCCCCCATGGCCCTGCCCAAATGCCTATGGGTCCCTTCTGTAGTCTCTTTAATATTTTCTTCCTCTTCATCAACCTTTCTCTTCTTTCCCTTCTTGCTTGCAAAGGAGCTGAGGGTATTAATAGGGGTCTTTTTAGGGTCATCAATATGCCTCATTCCTAACAAGTCATCTCTTTTTGAATGATCTCCCTAATGTTTAATGGAATATGAACACCTTGTTGCCACACCCTCCAACTTGAAAATTGCTACCCAAGGTTGGCACAAGCATCAGCGACCCTGTTGCCTTCTCTGTAGGCATGGGAAATCTCAACTTCAAAAAAAATTTATAAAAGAAATTGGATATCAATAATGATGTCTTTTAGCTTTATTCCCACATTTGAAGCTTTATTAATGGAATTTATGACCATCTTAGAGTCTCCTTGTATATTCAAGTTACTTATTCCTAGGGATATAGCTAACTTTAATCCCGATAGAAAAGCCATTGCTTCAGCATAGTTGTTGCTCTGGAATCCAATTCCACAAGCATAGATAGTAGACATCCATCCATAATCATTCCTTATAATTCCTCCTCCACTATCTTTAGCATCCAACTTGGATGCCCCATCAAATTTGAGTTTCATCTAGTTAGGTTTAGGGGGGATCCATTTAGTATTAAGTCTCTGTAGTATTTTGGAGTTATTATACTCAGGGATCTTGTTTAAAATCTTCCATTTTGATACAATTTGGCTTTCAATTTGAGATAGGGGTTTCTCTACAACACAAATATGAGCTATTGTAACACTTTCCATAATGGTCTCAGCAAATGAGTTAAACACTTGAGAAGCATTTATAGCAGTGTCCCTAAAAATTTTGTGATTGTGCTCTTTCCATAAAGTCCAACTAAAACATGGTAGAGCTTGCTTCCATAATTCCATAAGCCAGGGATGTGTGAAGGTTGGGTTCTAGTTGAGAATTACTTCTTTAAGGTTAGAATTACTGACCCATTCAATACCAAAGTTGTTAAGAATTGTGCCCCATAATTCTCAGGCAAACTCAAGGTGGATAAAGAGGTGTGAAACTGATTCCTTTTTTGAACCACATAGGAAAAATATATTATCTAAAGTAAACCCTCTCTTTTGAAGGTTATCTTGGGTAAGGATTTTGTTATGAGCATCAACCCACCAAAACATGCTAATATTTGGAATAATTTTATGATTCCAAACTTTTTTTCATACATCTTTATTCTAAGCTTCAGGAATGAGCAGATGGTAAGTAGATTTGACAGAGAATGATCCATTCTTATCTAGCCACCAGTATTGTTCATCCTCCTAGGGAAAGAGAGGAATTCTGATCTCTTGAATGCACTTTTAGATCTCTCAAACTCTTGAGAAAAGCTCAGGCTAGTGCACACAACAATCCAAAAGATTTTTTAGCTCCTCATCCCATTGTTATTTTCCATATAATCATTACTCTATCTCCAAAAAATTGGGTAGTCAAGTCAAGAATCTCTCCATAGTTTCCCTGTGTGATGAGCGCCTTATCCTTTAACTAGATATCATCCTAGAATTTAATATGCCAACCATTTCCATGTTTCCATCTAATTCCCTATTTGAGAAGGCTTTTACTTTTTAGCATTTTATTCCATATCACAGATCCCTGGGGTAATCCTATCTATTGAAGAAATTTGTAATCATCAATGCTATTCATGTATTTGGCATGCATTATTTCCCCCTAATCATTTTTTTTATAGATCAGCTTCTAACTATATTTTGAGAGAAGGGCTTTGTTCATGTTCCTGATGGACCTAATATTAAGTCCACCATGAGATTTTGGAAGACACACTTTTTCCCATCTAAATAAAGACATTATCTATTTGTTTCCCACTCCCATCCATAAAAAATTCCTTTGGATCTATTCAATTTTCTTACAAAATATGTAGGAATTTTAAAAAAAGATAGGAATTATGTAGGAATACTTTGCAGCGAAGCCTGAAGAAGTTACAGTTTACCAACACTACTGAGTAGTTTCCCCTTCCAACCAAGAAGTTTCCTCTACATTCTTTCCATAATTCCATTCCAATTCTAGGATATACCTCTTTGACTAAGAGTGGGAGACCTAGGTAGGTAGCTGGTAGGCCAGCTTTAACACATTCTAATATATCAATGATTATATGTCTCAGTTCATTAGGAGTGTTGAAGAAATACACATTGCTTTTCTAGAAAGTTATCCTTTGTCCCGACTCTTTGGCATAATTATTTAAGATATTCTTCCATCTTCTAGCTTCAATCATCGATGAGATGCCAAAGAAGATGTATCATCCATAAACTACTGTACCACCATAGGATGAAGGGAGGAGGCAGGTTTGATGCCCACTAGCTTTTTTGAGGCTATATCCACTTGTATGTATCTTCCTAGTGCCTCAACAATAATGATGAATAAGTACAAGGGGAGAGGGTCTCCCTGAAGAATTCCTCTTGAGGACAAGAAAAACCCTCTAGGAACACCATTAACCAGCACTGAGAATTTTTTAGAAGAGACTACCTTCGATAACAAGCGAGACATTTTATCATTAAACCCAAATTTTTTGATCACTTAGAATATAAAAGTCCATGAGACTCTATCATAAGCTTTAGAAATATCAAGATTGAGAGCCATCCCAGGGATTCTAATCTTATCCATGGAGTGAATAGTCTCATGTGTGGTGATCACAACATCAAGAATTTGCCTACCTGGGATGAAACCTTTTTGAGCAAGAGAAATAATTTTGTCTAGCAAAGGTTGAATCCTCATGACTTAGTACATGACTTATACACAGTGTTGCATAGACTAATGGGCCTAAAATTAGTGAGGTGTGAAGGTTGTGATTTTTTAGGATAAAGTGTTATGAAGGTAGTATTAGCTTGTTTCAAAAGTTTACCTGATCAAAAGAAATCACTTACAATAGTCGTGAGGTCTGCTCCTACTATCTCCTAATATTCCTGAAAGAATATAGGAGGAAAGCCATTAGGACTCAAGGCTTTAAAAGAAACCATGGAGAATAAAATAAAATGGAATTATTCCTTAGATATAGGCTTTAACATCTCCAAATTATCTTCTTCCATTATCAAACAGGGGATTTTATCAATAAATTGATGCATAGGTCTATCAATTATATCATTATTATTTTCTTTTGTAATCATATTCTAAAAGAAAGCCCTGGCTTGTTCCCCTATTTCATTATCCTTGGTAATAATGTTGCCATTATATAGGACAAGCTTAGTTATTGAGTTGGCTTTCCTATGTTTCATAGCTGAGGGATGAAAAAAGGCAGTGTTCCTATCCCCCTTTTTAAGCCACTGAACATGAGATTTCTGTTTCCAAAAAACATCTTCTCTTTCCATAAGATTCTTCCATTCTAAAGATAGGATATTCTCTTCTTCTAAAGTGTCCTCAGAGTCATCCCCTTGATCTATCAATTGATGTATATCCTTGAGTTTTCCCACTATATTTTTCTTCTACTAGAAGACTTACCCAAAGCTGTATCTATTCCATCCATAAACGTCTTGTTTAATGTGTTGGAGTTTCTTGACTATTTTGAACATAGGAGTACCTTGAATAGGAATTTTCCACCATTGGGCCACCATTTGTCTAAAGTCTTTGTGTTTGATCCACATAGCTTCAAAATGGAATGGGGAAGGTCTAGAATGTCCTTGTTCTCTCCAACTGAGGAAGATCAGGCAGTGGTTAGACATGGTTCTATGGAAAGCCTACACCTGCATATTATGATAATCCTTCTAGTTGCTTGATATAAGAAATCTATCTAATTTAACTTGAGTCATTTGATCTCCTCTTTTAATTTATCCTTATCATATGTTATTACATTATTCTTAGACCATTTTGTTTATTTCATTATTATTGGTGTCTTGTTTTTCTATTTGATTTTGCTTTTCTCTTTTAAGTTCAAGAATGCCTTGATGGTCCACATGGATCTTAATTATTCATATCTTGGTCTCATGTCATTAAGATGTTATTGACTTTTATTTTTAAACATTTTTTCCTACTTAATATCATATCTTGATTTCAAGCTAGGTTCCTTTATGTTTATCTTTTTTCTTTGATTTTTTATTTAAATGTAAATCACTATAACTCTAGTTTTGGTCATTATTTCATCATCATCCTTAGTTATAGGTATTCACATTTGAATTGGATCAATGCAATTAGAATTTTATGTCATTATAATTTATTCATACTTATGATGACTAATTTTTTTACTATAGTAATCACTTTGTGATCAGGTCTCACAATGTTAACATCAACATCAACTCTGATGAATGATTCTCAAGAACACTTTGCAACACCTAGGCTCATGATATGGAATTAGGCTTCTAAGTAGAATGCATTTTAGGCTTCTTTTTCTATGCTTATATGTACATCTCTTTACATACATTTCAAGTCTAATCAATTCTTGGTCATTTCTCATCATTCCTTAAACTTGACCTAAAGTTCAATTTGGAACATGAGTTCACGAAACTATGTAGGCAAAGCTCAATTTCTATTTAGGTCATCTCAGCTATCTTCATTCTTCTTTTTATCTCTCTCATCACTTTTTTCATTCTCATATGCTTGGTTTTATATGGCTTTCTAAGCCATTACACCATCACATGTATGTTTACACCTACTTGCTTTAACCTATCTTTGTGGTTATATCCTTGAGCTATTTTACTTTCTAATTGCCCATGCTAGGGCCAACATCTAAACCATGTTTGAATAAAATCAGCTTTATAGGGGCAAAATCATTATTTATTCTTTATTAATGATCAAAATTTGACCTACTGGGGCAAAACTATTTTATCATGATCACATTATCTCTACTAGAGTACTTATTATCTTCTCTTTGAATACCCTATTCTAGTGGTGCTTCCCTTCCTAATGTAGAATGCTCTCTCTTTTCCTATAATTTTAGGTTCTCCACACTAATTCCTATGATGGAAATATTTTAGTATGCAACTTGTCTCAGGATTGATCAATGTCATAAGCGTACAACTTGTACTCTCAAATTAGGTATGTTTAAAGTGTGTCCCTTACATTTATGGATTGTATCTTTCCCATTCCCCTCATTTTGGGGTCTATTTTACCTCTAATTATATTTTGATCATTGATTGTAATCACGTGTGAAAGCATTAACTCATCTAGATGGGATTTATTCCATGGGTGAAATCTCTCACTTTCTCTCTCTTTTTGAGAGTCCATCATTTTCTTCCATCCTAATATGTCCTCTCGAGGGGGCATCATGTGTCTATTTCAATTTCTTCTTGACAACACTTTTCTTTGAAAAAATGTTGTTCCACTTGAATGTATCATTACACCTTAAAGAGGGGCAAAATGTAGACATCCAATTTCTAACACCATTTGTATTTAAATTGTCACTCTTACTTAAATTGCAATCAAATGCAAAGTTTAGGTCAAAATCTATAAAACACCCTAAATGGTTCAAACTTGTCACTTAAAAGTGCTAGTTTAGGTCAAAGTATCCCTAAATAGGGTAATGCATTTTATGGACCAGATAACTTTGATCAGATAATTTTGAGTCAAAATGATAAATTCATCATTTAATGCTCTAGATCACTCTTTTCTTCTAATTCATTGGTACACATCATGTACCTTTGTTATTTGGTGTTGGCAACATCCTAACTAGGAATACAACTCCAACACATCTAGCATCACCTTTTAGTTCCTCTCTAGTCTAATTATGACCTAGTAATATGACTTTCTAACCATTTTGATTAATTATGCACCAATTTCTAAAGAATTGCATAAACTTGATTAAACTTACTTAAGATAATTAATCTAATTTAAGAGCTTAAGTAAGAATTCCATAGATATTTTTTAATATCTCATTATTGGAGATTGATTTTGATTATCTGCATCACCTAATGACATCACCTATGGGGTGGCATCCATCAAGCAATAAGTGCATAAAATATCAGGATTATGGCTTACCCATGCCTAGTTAATGCCTCCCATGCCTCTTCAATGCCCCTTCTTCCAAGGTCACAATGAAGATAATTATGGATTTAATTCCAAATATTAGGATTATCCATGGCCACACATATCAATCTTGGGATGGATGGTCATGGTTGATCCCAACCAATCTCAAAAATATATAAATAGAGAGGCCATGAACATGAATTTTAAGCTTGATTTATGCAAAGTTATTATGTATAATTGTGTCTACAATCCTTTTCAATAAACCACTAAAATTAGTTATAAGCTTCATTGATAGGATAGTTTAGTGATTTGGAATCAAGAGCCTAGGTTCTATGGAGTGTTCTTGAGACATTAGAGGAGTTTCCCACTTTTGTTGATAAAGACAAGGATGCTTGATCAAGGGAGAACATGTTTTTGAGCCATGTGGGTATGGTGAATCCATTTGGGAAGGTAATATGATTTTTCCTTTCTTTCATTTATTTCTTTATATCCTTTGTAATTACCATAGGAATGGATAGTATTAGTTAGTTTATTTATATTTTTTTCATGATTTATGGACTAATGTTTGACTAACTTGCTTTATAATCCTCTCTACATAAACTAATACCCCCAAGGTAAAGGAGTGGCTGAGTCCACTAATAAAAACATCATGAAAACCATTAAGAAGTATTTAGAAAAGAAACCAAGATAATGGAAGTTCCTACTAAAATTTACTCTATGGCCATATAAAACTAGATACAAGCACACACACAAAGTACTCCCATTCTTACTATTTTATGGCCAACAACCTATATTTCCCATCATATAAAAGCTGCCCACCTATGAGTTCATGGCTGAGTACATAGAGGAGATGAAAGAATATAATCTAGGATATTAAATATCATCCAAATGGAGGATGTTATAAATGAAGCATTTTATAACTTTAACAAGTATAAGGATGTTTTGAAGAGATGGTTTGATAAGCAAGCCAAGATTAAAGACTTTAGAATCTATAACTTAATCCTATGTTGCCTTAAAGATTTTAGAATCTATAACTTAATCCTATGTTGCCTTAATCCTCTGTTGCCTTAAGAGATGGTTTAATAAGATTGAACCCATGAGATATCATCACATGTCTCAATCATGGTCACCCAAACTTGAGTAGTATTATAAAGTATCACATGTTGCCTTCAAATACATCCAATATTGACTCATTTAAACATCACATTGTATCTAATCAAAATATCATAATAACTTGTAAGG
The DNA here is from genome assembly GCA_037957365.1 of Torreya grandis. NCBI lineage: Eukaryota > Viridiplantae > Streptophyta > Pinopsida > Cupressales > Taxaceae > Torreya > Torreya grandis. Next base: position 1,264,823 of record JARHVA010003440.1, read on the forward strand.
AGAACATGTGGATGCACCTGAGCCATACAATCAATAATCAATGGTGTAAAACTATCCAAAGTTCCTTCTAAGAATTATAAGTGGTAGAAGAATGAAGGGAAGCCCAAAAGAGTGATGTGTGTCCCTTTTGGACCCATATAATGATGACATGTTCCATGTGCATGCTAATTTTATCTGATCCATTAGAATACCTCTAAGAGTCTACCAAAGTAATGCATGTTTACTAAGGACCCATGATATGATACCTTGTGTCATTCTTTTTGAGTTTCATTCTAATATATATAGTATCACCTCTGAGAATAACACATGGAAGCACTAAAGCCACATAATTAACACAAAGTTGATCATAGTTATCTAGAAGCCTTTTGAAGGTGACACCTAGGAAAGGGAATTTTTAATATCCCTCTAAGAGGTCCACCTATCAAACTAAAGATATGATGGCCTATAAGAGGGCCACTTGACAAAGTAAAAAATTTGATTACCTCCAAGAATTACACATGGAACTCCTTCAACAAACCAAAATTAGAGGGTCCCTCCTAAGAACTTGCCATGAATCAAAATATTCCATGTCATTAGACATAGATGAGCCATCACACTAAGATGCATCTTAAGAGCCTGAGATCAATTAGAATATGCCACATGTGTAGATTTAAGCCAATTAAGTATCTTAGTCACATCCAAGCCTTTAAGTTCCTAACTATATTTGATGTGGCATGACACATGTCAAAATATCACAATATTTAACCTCAAAGATAAAATCAATGGTGGATCAACGGTAAATCAATGCTACTCTTTAATTATAAAGTAATTAAATGCCAAAATCAATGGTTTGAAAGTATGTAAATGTGACTATCTCACCATTAATAAAACATGAACTGGAATCTCTATCAAACCTTGCATTGAATAGAAAAATCTTCAAAAGTCTACCTAACTCAACTATTAATATCTACATGTTCATTTAAAACTCTAAGCATTTTCCTTCCCTGCTATATGTTCTTTCAAAATTAAATAAAGCTCGATCCACTTATGAATTTGCACCCCAACCAACATTGTTGTAACTTCATAGTTATAGATAAGTACAAGAGGATGTTAGTTAGAACCCTGTATATTATAGAAATGGCATAAGTAAGACATCTACTTCAAGTAAGAGAGTTGTATTTAATAATGATGATTTTCTATTTCAATATGATAATTAATTTATGTTTAAAGACACAAAGTTCATCCCTGAGGCCATAAACCTTGGAGACATGCATTATAACAATGTTTATTACAATGTTGAAGGGGTTAGGGATCATGATGAGATTGAGACCATGCCCCATATTATTTAACTCACTTTAGACATCTTGGTAATCCAAGTTGTTGGTCTCCACAAAATCATATTAAAACCATAGGTCATGCCATGCATTGACCTAGTATATGTCATCTTTGCTAGGAAGAGACGTGAGGATGGGTTACTAAAATCTATGAACCAAGGGATCTCAATTGATTTCATCATAAGAACTATATTTGAAAAGTATTATGACCTAGCTCTACCAAAATTTGACTATAACCAGAGCATCATTGACAAATGGTATAAGGTACACAAATAAGATATGGTATTGGCATCATGGGTTACTAACCCAAAAAGAGTGGTCTTCATAGATGACCTAGGAAACATACCTATCCACCAATTTAGGAAAGTGGTTAAGATTGGCCTTTCTCTATTCAATAGTATATATGGTAATGTGCACATTGTCTATGTGGATATCATAACTATCCTAGTACTACAAATAATTTTGGAGGATCAATATATTCCTTCACTTTGATACATCATTAGGCATAACCTAGTCTTTGATATGCATGACACTTGATAGAATTTGGCTTTGTTCTACATGATGAGCTCTTTTTTGGATTTCATATGTGAAAATACACAAATAAATTCCAACTCATGATCCCCTATACAAGATGAACTTATTCCCTAATTGTTCTTTTCAATTCATATCCACCACTTTTGGCATAATATAAAGGTGATTGTATCGACATTTTACCCAAATGTTTATAAATCCATGATTGAATGTGAAATGCTAAGAGTTCCCCTAGAATTCAGGTAGATGTTGATATAAATGGATATATTTTGGATCTACTCTAATTTCATGATCATCCTTATAGAGGGTGTGATTATGGCTTCCCTTAGACTATTGAGACATGTGCTAATGAAGTTGCTAGATGAGGAGATGTCCTATTAACTACTCCATGGATTTGATGGCATCTTCAAGATAAAAAAGAAGATAGTCCCCCAAAATACTCCTTATAATCTAGGGAGAACTAAGATAATCAAATAGAAATAAATTATAGTGGATGTAAGGTGTAGGGTCTTGTACCTATTATAGACACCTAAATCTAGCCACTGATAACCTCCAACTAGGATTTTGACTAATATCCACCTAAAATGCACAATTTTGCCTTAAAACACTAAAACATGATAAATGATGTGAAACTGACATATTCAAATGCCAATTTTGGCTAGGGTATCCATAAATGGTATAATGTAATTTATGGGCTACCTGACTTTGATTAGATCATTCTGAATCAAAAAGCTAATTTTGCACCTAGGTGCTTTAGATTGTTCTTTCCTATCAAATATCTTACACAAGACATGTGCCTTTGTTATTTGGTGTTAGTAACATCCTAAATGGGATAACAGATCCAACACATCTAACATTGCCTTCTAATTATAATCCAATTGAATTTTGGACCAATAACAAGGCATTATAATTAATTTGAGTAATTTGTGCACAAAGTACTTAATCACACTTAGAGATAATTAATCCGAGTTAGATCCTAATTAAGAATTCCTCAGAAAAAATTTGAATAATTTGTTTTGGAAATGAATATTGAATATCTACATCATCAGGTGACCTCATTTCATGGGAAGACATCCTTAGGCCATAAATGCCACAAATAGTAGGATTCATGCCTCCCATGCCTTATCAAAGCCATCCATGCATCTTAATTGATCCTCTATCCCAATGTCATGATGAGGATAATTATAAACTTAATTTCATAATTGGATTAATTGTTAGACACACATCTCAATCCTGAGATGGATGATTTAGGTAGATTTTGATCAATATCAAAAATCTAAAAATAAGAGGCCTTACCACATCATTTCTAAGCTATTTTGGTGCAAATTTATTATTCTCAAATATCTTCAATGTCTTGATAATGAAAAGTTATAATGTAGAATTTATTACAAAGCTTTAAGAAACTAGTATTACCATGCCAAATTGATTTCAAGCCAAGCCAAGTCACAAGCTAAAGGTGTCAAGGAGAGATGGAGGTAGCCAACCTTCTTTTGATGAAGAATTCATGAGCACAAGCTGAGAAAGCCACTATAACAAGTATTTTTGAGTATCAAAGGAAGGTAAAAGAAGGTTTATTTTGCATTTTAGTTGTGTGTTGTATTCATGCTTGTTAACTAAGCTCTCCCTAGTGTTTAGGCCTAAAGATGTTATGCTAGTTAGTGTGTTTCTTTCATTTTATTTTCATTTTGGAACTAACACCATATTTATCATCCTCTCTTAAGTAAAATTCCTAGATTCACACCTATTTTTCAAGGATGACTTCCAAGCATGGGACCCTAACAATTTCATTACAAGGCACCTACTTAAGTTCCAAAAGGATGGGGTCTTAGAATATAAGCGTCAAGAAGAGGTCCATGAATAGATATACCTAGATGTAATTAATGATGAAGTAGTCCATAGGGATGTTATGAGGAAAGACATAGATCTTGAGATTAATGTTGATAGGGAGAAGAAGAAGGAAGACATATTAGGGCCTCAAATTCCACCAACTCATGGAAGTATGTTTGATGCAAACTATGAGTCTAGACAAGAGGAAGAACAAGATGACAATGTTGATCTCATTAGGAATATACCTCCACTACAAGGCATTCCTTTGTTTTTTGAGCAAGGAAAACCAATTAGCTAGGAAGACCTCTCCCAAGGGTATACATTTGTATCTGTATCTGCTATAGGAGCTAGCATATAGATCTTGAGCAAACCTAATTGTGATGTCATAAATCTTAAGGAACAATATTAGGGTATGGAGATTTAAATGGAATATTTTTAAGGACTATCAGGGAGAAATATAGAAAAGGTTTCTAATAATAAGAGGTCTCCCAAGACTACTATGAGAAGGGTAATTCATCCCCCATCAACCCCCTAAACTCCCACTATAAGTACTACACCATTACCTCCTTTCTAGTTGTTAGTACATTTAAATATAATATTACTTCTCCCACTCCCATGTTTACATCCCCTACTATTAATTATTTTTGGGGTACCACCCCCCACTTCATCTCCCATGACAATAACAACATTCCATCTCCATCAAGCTTTCAAAGTACTAGTGCTAGCCAAATTGTGGGTTCTACTCCTTCCCATGCTACCAAAACAAGTGCATCACTCACCTTTGGCTCTCATATACCCACTAAGCCATTAAACCCCATTAAAAATACATTCACCTAGAAAAGGCCACTTAACAACACCATATATACTTTAGCGATCATTCCTTCAAAACTCCCTTCATTTGTTCTCAACATGGGCCCTGCCAAATCTTTATTTGATCCACTTGGGAAATTAAACCCAACCAATTTATATATCCCTAATATATCCTTGGCTTATTCATCATATACATAGGTATTCCCATTATAACCACCTCCTACACATCTACCATCCATATTGACCCAATATTAGGTTAGGGACATGATGCAAGTTGTAAGGCAAGGGAAGCCTCAAATAATCTAATATACAACCCAAGTTTGAATCAGGTTTGATGTTGACATAAGAACCATGAAGAGGCTGGTTTGAAGACAAGTGGATAATCCATAGTTAGGCTCAAATGAAATCCATGAAACTGAAAAGTCCCTCTTCACCTTGATTAGAAATAGGAAGGCCAACATTGGAGAGGTGAAATAGTATATAAAGGACCCTATATCCTTAGTTCAAGCCCAAGCAGAATCAACTATTAATTTGATTAAGGAGATAAAATAGGAATTGAAAAGGCTAAAGGTGTAATCACTACCAATAGTGCTAGATAGTACTCTAGTTTCAATAATAAATGATATCATTAATATCTTCAACTTATATAAAGTGACGAAGAAAATGTAGGAAGATGGGATCCAACAAGCCAAGGTGGTCATCAAACTTTACCAAAAGATCACACTCTATGATACCAAATTAGACAACTTGGCTATAGTGGTAATGAGGAATAAATTACCTAACCTCAAAAATTTTCCCCTTGAATACATCATTCCTATACAATCCATCATAATGAATAGAAGGAGGATCCTGAAAGGATGGTTAGATCAACTCAAGGATGCACATACATCCTTAGAGAAAATTGAATTCAAAATTTTTTTTTTGTTTAACTATGGCATGGTTACTAGGGTAACCAAAATTGATGGCTCCTTCATGGATGCTCAATAATTTAGAAGCCAAATGAAGGTTTTTATTTCCAAATTCCAATAAGATGTGGCCAATACAAAGATCGTTACCAAGGTAGTAGATATTATAGAATTTGCCAATCAGAGACTAGAAAAGGCATATGTAATTGAGGAGGCACTAAGGCAAATACTCATAAAGCAAAGTAGACTCATCCAAGGGATTCCATAGTTATTTCAAACTATGATCCTAGACTTTACTCAAACAGATCAAGACTACCAGGCATGTGCTAAAGTATGGACCAAATAAGAAGGGGAGAAAAAACAAAGACAACAACAATAATAGTAGAAAGCTAGCCAATATCCTTATCTATGCCCTTAGGAATATTTTGTTATGTTTTATCAATTTGAATTTAGAATATTCTATTATAATGTGGAATTTTAAGCCACATGGATATATTTGGTAACCTTTTATGGGTCCACTTAAACATGTCTTTAGCATTTTTGAGCTTTTAAATAGGGTTTTCCCCTTAATTTGTAAATTAGAAAATATTTATTACCATAATTAATGTAAAGAGACAAAGAATTTGAATGTTTGTCTGTAGTGTTCTTTTATATGTGTTCTATGATTTCTAAATTGTCATGCTTATAGATGAATAATAATTTATTTTATACAATATAATTTGGTAATTACATTTCATATATGTATATGTTAGTTTGAGCTTAATTCTAGGATTAAAAAAATGATAGTATGCTTACTATGTTTTCTTCTCATTTGCATCTATATATGTTATGCAATTTACTATGAATGAATAATTTTATGCAAAGTATACTATTAAACATATGCATTTTATTTCATATAAATCTTTAGATGTATTTATTTAACTAAGCATTAAGCTAGGTTTATTAGGTGTTATTTTCATGTATTTTTTATTTAAAATTTAGCAGAATTAGGATCTTTGATCATCTTAAGCAAATCTTTTTTTCTGCCCTACTCTACTCATTCTTAGATTCACGCATGACTCACTGTAGTTTAGTTCATTCTATAAATATCCATTATTTGTTCATATTTTAGGAAAAATTTGATAATAATTTAAATAATTCACAAATATTAGCAAGAATTAGTGCCACTACATAACTTTTGATGTCCTTATATCATGGTCTACTTGCAGACTTTCAAAGTGGTGACCATATCTCTATTATGTGTGTGATTTCTAGTAGTAATTGTGCTAACAACTTAATCCCCATGTCTTCCAAGAATAAAATTTTAGTTTCTTACTTTCCCCTTATTTATTTGTGCAACAAGGAACACAATACATAGAACAATAGGTCTACCTACCCAAGTGTGCCAAATGGAGTTCTTACATGGCCCATATTTAGAATAAACCAAGGTAATTTTGGAGGCACACTCACCTTTGAATCCATGGAAAAATTAAATGGTGATGTAAGAAAAGGTGGATTTAGAAAGGTGATTTTTTTTTGAAATGGGCCTTAATGGCCTTGTCTATGTAGATTAACCAATAACAAGTATTTCACAAGATGTTACTACCTAGGAAGAATTGGAACTAATAGTTTGATTAGCACTTATGCCTGATGAATATGAAATATTTGTAGTGACATGAGAAATTAATTGGGAAATGGTAAATCCAAAGTAACTAGTAGCTCAACCCAAGCTAATATCAACTAAATATTGAGTAGTGGTATTTTGTAGTTGTTGATGATACTAAAGCCAATGAGGGAACAATAACAAATGGGATACTTGTAAAAGAAAAAATAGGAATAGTTCCAAGCACCATGCTAGTTCTCATTATGCTCATTGATGGGGGATAAATAAACAATTTGAGATGTACTTATAATTAGAAAAGAATGCAATGGTGAGGTACTTATATTGGGATCTTTTTCTCCAAGGGTAGCCTATGGTGTGCTAGTGGAAACAACAATAATAGATTGATTGACTCATGGAAAGGGAGCAGTTTCTTGTTCTTTCATAACTTGGGTGTTTGTAAGAGTTGATTGTGTTGGAAGATTTATAGTCACCTAAAAATATGGTGGAGAGGTTATTGATCCTTTCATAGTGGTCTTAGGCTCCCTTTTCCTCCAGACTTTCTGAATGTTTTTATCAGCTAGTGCCTGCACTTTTTTGATGGAGAGCTCAATGCATTGTTCCAATTTTTCAAGTCAATAGAAATAGGGCCAAGTTGATATAGGATTTATAGAATGGCTCCCATAGTATATTCATAGATTATTATGGGCCCT
>JARHVA010003440.1:1277500-1325000 GCA_037957365.1 Torreya grandis
AATCCTTAAGGCATGCCAAGGCCTAGTGAGGTGGAAATATATCCTTTTAGGTTATAGTTTAAACTTTAATGTCTTAATAGGCATCATAAACCATAACTTTAATTTGATGTCCTATGAGGTCAAGTGAGAAACTAAGCTTCTTAAAGATGTCATTGTCTGTCTTATGCAAATTTAAATAAGTTTAAAGTAAAACTTTGTAATCAAATTCCTTAAACACAACATAATGTTAATTTAATAAAACACAACAAATCTTGTTGTGTTTATGCATATTAGAGAGACATGTAACACTTCCTTAACAAAAGCTTGTTTGCATATCATTAAACCATCCATGGTTAATAATTCGTTACTAAATAAAACTTGAAGAAGACTTTTAAAAATTTTAATATTTTTAAGTATCAATCCTTATATAAAAATGAATGATGAACCAAAAATCCAAAAAACACAATAATTGGTAAATTCAATCAATTTTCCATGTAATAAAATGATTTAATATGTTTATCATCTTGGGTAATTTTTAAAATTAAAGAAAGGAGGGTCCCCATTTTGAGAATAGGAGAATGTTGATCATCAAAAAATGGTGACCTCTATAAGGAAACATTGAAAAATGTTTAAATCCATATATTCTATTCAAAGATAAATCAAAAACATTAGTTATCTCATTATTATATTCAGTTAATACCAAAACTATTTTTAAGAATTAATTAAATCCCACAAGCTTGAAATAATGTTTAAACATTATAGACAATCATATTATGTGTGTGATCTGAGTTTCCTTAACAATAGCCATTAGGTTTAGAAATGATAACTTTCAAGTTTTAAGACATCAAACATAAAATGACTTAATCATTATTTATATTTTATATAATTATACTTTGATTAGTTAAAATTGGCTTGGGAATTGATATTCTGCTAGCCAAGAATCCATATCCCTAAAAACGATGCCCTTGGATCCACTCTAGGCCTTTCTCTACTACCATCTAGGAATCCATAGCCCTAGTAGAGATTGCCTAAATCACCATTCAAGGAATCTAAAAGCAGTTTATGATTTTACTTCATGGTGTATATTTTTTTATATTCTTGCATTCATAAACCAAAATGGTTGGGAACCAAAATTACCAAGTGTGAGGTTTTGTCAAGACATAGTCTGGATATAATTCACTTTCAGATATCAAGTTCTACCTTGGTAATTTACTTGGTGAATTTAAGTAATAGTATGATGCTCCACATAGATTCAAAATCTTGTTTAAGAAAATGTTCATTCATCTAAACTATATTATAATATTTTAATGACATAGGATTTTCATAAGAAAACTAACTTCTAATTAACCCCACCCAAATTTTCTAAATTGAAACAATCCTATAGGTTTCCAAACTTTGAAAGGTCAATGGTTAAAACCAACAATCCCTTCTTCCCATTTTTAGGACTAGATTAACATAGATTGAGCCAATGAGTTATTGTCCAAAAGACTTTTTACTAAGATGCAACACATAGAAAAAACAAATAGAAAACAAAAAACATGAAATAACACAACATGAAATCAAAGTAGGAAATGAAACTAATTTACCCCCACCTACTCTAACTCTAAACAAGCTTACTATCTATTGGCTAGATATTTTTTAGGCTAGAAAATGTACCTAGGTTGTGATGGGATTAAATCCCATTCATTTAATGGTGAAGCTCTTGTATTATTATATATATCTATTCTAACTATTCACACTTTCAATTATTTATATTTTATACAAATCATACACAAGTTATTTTATTTTGGGGTATTACTTTAATCTCAATGTTCATGAACCATAACTGATTAATTTTGTAATGAGTAAGAAACTGATTCAGAGAATATGTAAAGAAGTTATAAAAAATAGAGCATGAAATGACTATAATATGTGAGAAGAAAGAAGTTGTACTTCACACCAAGGAGTTTTATAGAGATTATTATATCTGAACAAAGTAGATAAACATACAATCTAGATAATTCTTTCAAGAAATAATTAAGAAAAACTAGAATTCATGCTCAGATTTAAGAATAACATAAATTTTACCATTTTAATCTTTAAAAATGCACTAAAAGATCTCTTTAGAAGCAAATTTCCTTAGAAATCAACTTTCTTCTTCTTTACTTAGAACAAAGTTCATACAAAAAACATAGAGAAATCTAAACACAAATTTTTAGATTGCTTAAAATTTTTTGTATCATAGTTACAATTGATTTCCAAAAATTACCATCCTTCCTTTGGCATGTAAGCCTTCACTCTTACTTATACTATTTAAGATATCAACATCAATTAGGAGACAACTCCTTGAATTCACATGTGCTACGCTAAATTCTCAAAACCATTGAGAGACATCCTCCTAGAATTTCTCTTGTGTGCTCCTCTCAGTTTCACTATTTTGATAAATAAAACTTCCTTACATGTTGTGTAGAGTTCACTTGAGTAATTTTTTAAATAAAATGATTTCAACTAATGCCATCTAGCCAAGTTACTTGAGTCTTACATTTTATAAATCACCATACTTTTACAAGTAACTTATTTGAGTGACATTGCTCAAAAAGTAATTAATTAAAACAAAATTACTTCAAATACTTTTGTGAAGAAAATAAAATTTGTTGAGATGAGAAAGAATAGAAATCATTTCAATTCATGAAATTTTGTTCTACACTTTTCCCTGTACTTGATATGTTGAGACATCATAAAATAAATGACTACATCATCTAACTTAATAATGGATTGCCTTTATATTTTAAATGTTAGCATTTCATTCTCTAGATTATTGTAATATCCTTTCACCTTCTCATGTCTGGGTTCAAGCCTCTTGACCTGTTGTTGTCTTTTTATTAACTCCTTTATAGATTTTATTGTAAATGGATTCATGGAATTGTTAATTAATTTCTTGAATTTTTGATGTAATTACTCATGTATCCTTGGTTTTTATTTAGACCAAACTTTTTTAATATAAAAGATACAATCCTCTAGATCTACTATCACATTATGAGCATCTTCTTCTAGAGTCTTCATTTCTTCAAGCATTGCTCCAAAAATATGCATACAAAAAGATATGATGTATTCCTCTTGCATTAATTTCTTTATTTATCCCTATAGAATAATATTTTATTCAATCAAAATATTTTCACTTAAATCATTTATTCATTGAAGGATTTCCTATTGTAATTATGATATTCCATTCTCACTTTCATTCTCTTTCATCATTTTTTTTTAGCTATGCCAATTTATTTTCAATATCAACTAAAGTGTTTGGGACCTCAAGAAACCATTTCTATTTAGTTTGTAACATTTCGTCTATTAATTTATCAAATTCTTTACCATTGCCACCCATTTCCTTTACCTCATTATTGTTTGTTGATCAAAAACATCTCCAAAAAGTAATGATTGATGTGAACTAGATCTTACCACTTTAGCAATTATTTCACATAATTTAGAAATTTCTTCTTTTAACTTGACTTTACAAGCCTTATCTTCATCAATATTATAAAAAAGAGTATTGGTAAAGGTCTGTGTCTCCTAATTCAAGCCCTATGTAGTGACTTCTCAAAGGGATACCTTTATAACTACAAGGTCTTCTTCAGTGATTTCATTTTTATTCTTTCACTATGGAGAAACTGATATCTCTACAAATTTCTAACCTAAAGGCTCAATTATCACCTTTGAAGTCACTTTAGTAATCTTGTTATTTTTACCCTTATGATCAAGACTTCTCAAAATTTATAGGTCTATCTCCTTCAAGTTCATTTCTTCTTTTGACTCAAGAACTATTTGTGATGCCAACCATGAAGATAAATTCATACTAGTGTAAGTGGTTGAATGTATTACCATTTTTTATTGATTATTTCTCATGACTATCTCCTAAGAAAGAACTTTATCTAAATCTAAATCAATTTAAACAACATTGTAAACTATTTTTTCATCTTTTTCTTTATCTACCTCTTTTTCTACCTCTACATTCTTAGGTTCAACTATTATCTTTTGCTGTGATACCTCTTAAGATGAAATTACTTCTTCAGTAGTTACCTACTCTAGCTCTTTTTAGGTATGAACAAAAGGAATGGTTGGATAATCCTAAAAAGGAGATGGAGGAGTATTAGGTAGAGAGGATGAAGGTGTATAAGAAGGAACATTATTATCCTTATGAATATGTTTATCAAGAGGTTTGAAACTAGGATACTTTAGAGATGGCATGAGTGTGGATAGATCTACATCATTCATTATTAGCTATATGTTTTTCACTGGTAATTAAGATGAAGATGTGGTGGGTGTGGTATAAATAGGATTGGTATAATTAGGAATGGTATAAGTAGTAATGGTAGAAGTAGGAATGGTTGTGGAAGAGACTAGTGAATATCTAGGAGTAACTAGCTAAATTAGCTCCTTTTCTTTCAACAAATAATATTCATTATCAACATTCTTCTTCAATTTTAACTTCTCAAGCTATTGACTACCCTCTCCTTATATTATTTTATTTTTATTTCTTACATGACTAATTTTTGCCATTACTACCTCTTTCATGCAATAACCCTTACAAACAAGCCATGTAAAAGTCATAGCGAGAACCCCTAAAATTATCTTAGCAATAGTCTTTACTTGATTCTTCTTGAAGCTAATTTATATAAGTGGAGCATTATCTCCTCCCATTTCATGATAAGAATCATGAATCACTTTCTAATCATCTTCTATGTCTTTAACAATTATAGCTAAATTGAAATACTGAATTTGTTTAATTGTCATCATATTGTTATCTCTTCTTCTCACTACAAATCCATCTCTACAATAAATCTATAAGTCTTCAAATTTAGGTATATTCATATATTCAAGATAAACTATGTTTTATTATATGTATTTACAATAAAAATATGCTCTAGCCTCAAAATGTGATTGATTTTAGTTATGAAACATCTCTATCTATACATTATTGGCCTTATAGATACTTGCATAATGATAATGACCAATAATAATAGGAAAACCAATTTAAGAATGGTGAACTTTAGACTGTAGATAATGCAATTCCACCAACTACCTACACAACTCCAAAATAATCCACTTATCACTAGGATACCTTGGAAATTTTATTTGTGCCCCTATGAAACCATCAACTGTAATATATGTGAAATTTAGGAATTGAATAAAAACACATCTAAAATGGGAAACTTCCTCCTAAGCTACATAAGATAATCTCTTGGATTTCATAACAACATTCAATTTGCAAATGACTTCATATAAGAATGCATCATTCTCCCTCTTATAGTGATTGAAGTATTTATAAAGATTAAATTGAGGGTATTATTCATAGATGGGTTGTGTTGACAACATCCCTTTTGTAGTCAGCCTAGAAAAGGTTCTATTAGATGTTATTGTATATACTAAGTATGAAGTCATTTTGAAGTCAAAAGTCTACAATACATTATTGAACTACTGATCAATGTTATCACTTATCATTCTTAGCCATTTAATCATAATATAAATCTTATTAACATTAATATACCTTATGTAAGCATACATCTAGGTGGAAAAGTTCTTGGCATTCTTCTCTCCATTGATTCTACAAAATAATTTGATGGTGTCATCCACTTTTTAGACCAAGTCAGATCTCACTATTTTCTTTGAAAACCTTGAGGGATGATTTGGTTTCTTTATATAATCTATATTCATTATCTTGATTCAATATAATATCTTATTATCTCATTAATTTTTATCTTTTTCCATTGATATGCCAAGAACTTTATATCTTGTTACGATATTAAAACAATAGTCAAAATATTGAACATCTAATCTGATCACAACATTTTTGTAGTATCTTTAACTATATTAGTGAGAGAATCATAATATTTAGCACATTATAGGACAAATTTAGGAGGTTGTGTATAGCTTAGGAAAGATACATCTTGTAGGATTCCATCTTTTGTCAATGCTTACATGAGTGGTGTTTTGACTGTGGCTTTAGTCTTTCTAATAACTCATTTATGGAGACATGTCCCATGTCAGTATCACTAATTTAAGATAATTTAGGATTAAATGGGGTATCCCTTGTATTCAAAATTCATCTTTTCTTTCTTTGGCTTCTCAAATCTCTTAGCTTTTGTCTTCCCTTTCCTACTTGGCCTTGGAACTTCTTCAAGTGCAAGCTTAGGAACTTCTTCAATAAGAGTTTCTTATTCTATTCCAAACATTTGTTGTGACTAACACTTCAAAGTCTTGGTAAATTATCTTGAAAAATTATTAATTATTACTCCTAGATTAGAAAAGGTTGAACAACTGAGTTAAGATTTTGTCTTGAGTAACAATTCTAAGAAAACTTCAGGCATTAGGGAATTTTAGTAGTAGTAAGCCTTAAAAACTCTAGGAAAATATTCTAAGTAATAGGGTGTAAAACTTTGGGAAAGTTTAGGTATTTCATAAGTCTCCAGTGTTTAATACTCTAAGTAAGTGACAAGCATTTATAGTTTTGGGATTCTTTGGGAAAGTTACTTGGGTTTGAAAACCTGATGAATTAGAAGTAATGGGTAATTGGAACACTAAGTAAGCAAGTAGTTCAAAATTTGAGTAAGTGATGTCTTTTTAGAATTTTGGGATCTTAAGACTAATTACTTGGGTTCAGGACTCTGAGTAAGTATTAAGTTGTTGACAATCTGAGCAAGATGATCTAGGTCAAACACTAACGATTTACATCAAAATTCAATGATTTTGGATTTTGTTTAAGATTTCCACATGCCAAGAATTTTTAAAGAATTTACATGTTTTAACAATACCTATGCATGAAAAAACAACTAAAAAATGAGAAATGATATAGAAACCCTCAAAATGGAAAATGAAATTTACCAGAGGAAAAATGAGATAAACACCCAAAATGGATGTTTCAATTTATTTCCTTCATTTCTTAGTTTTAAAAGTAGATAAAAGAATGTGAATATGAGGGTATCTAGAGAATACTAGGTATAATGCACACATTGATCTAGACACATGTGAGGACTCCTTTTTGGCTAGGAAGCACTACCTATAGATCATAACAAAACTAGAGGAGGATTTGTTAAAAGGTAGATGGAGTGGACAACCTAGCATATACTAGATCCAAGAAGCACAAAGCTTTATAGGATGTTGTCTATCCAATTTTAAGAAAATTACATTGATAATGATATAATACATATAATTGAATTCAAATGATAAGAAAATAAATATGCCAAAAAGTAAATAATATACCTGTTTGATAGGAGATGTAACATGACAGGTCAATATCATGCACAAGTATGTCAAGGTCAAGTCTAAAGGATCAGAACAAGGTTTTTAGATAGGTAAAAATCTAAAAAAAGGTCTTGTAGGGTGTGGGGAAGGATAAAATTATAATCTAATAATGTTTTTAGATAGTAACCATTAGTAGTTAGGTGTGATTAGTGATGGTTGGGTCTAACCAATGATGATCAGGTATCTGATGATGGTTGGGGTAAATGGTGGTGGTTCTTACAACTAGCAATGGTTGTCTGTGAAAAGATAGGTAAGATATGTAATGTGGTTAAGGGAAGGTAACTAATAGGTATGGGGTAGACTAGGGGTTTTGTAGGTCAAGAACAATATGTAGGTAAACTAATGAAACCAAAAATGATTGATAAAAAGAGAAGGCACTATAAATAATGAAAATATACTTGTATGATGTTGAGTGGTGATAATGGAAACCTAAAGAGAGTTGGGTAGCATAACAATACTCTTAACCTCAAAAGTCACATATATAGAGCTTCATAGTCTTGGATGCCTACACAAATAAAATAACAAAACTTGGACGTAAATTTTTTGATCCTCATCTCTTCTAAGATCCTTGCATTTATAACAAAAACTTGCTATGTGAGGAGGGAAGCTTAAGGGAAAGTTGCTAAGTTGGAAGGATATGAAGTTTCCTATTTTTTTTTAATCTTTAAAAGCTGTTGCTAAAGTAAGTTGCCATTTTGGAGGATGTTGTTCTCAAAGAAATTTGGTAAATGCTTTTAAAGCTTAAAATAATTTTTATGACCCCAACCATCGATGGTTAGGGCTAACCATCGATGGTTAGGTCGAATCATCAATGGTTAACCTAATCAATGATGGTTGAGGGATCATGAGTAAATGGGTGAAAAGGTTTTTAATTGAGTGATGTGTTTGGAGGGTGTTTGACAGAATGAAGTCATAAGAAAGTGTTAGTGGATTAGGTAGCCCACAGAGTTGATTAAGTTTCAATAGGTCAAGATGACATCAAAAATTACCATCCTAAAGTTTATAATTGTCTATATTTTACCCCTTTTTGTTGTGTATATTTAAGAAAGCTATAAAAAAAAGTTTGTGGTTTGTCAAGGTCTAGTTCTAGGTTTATTTGCCTAAAGTGTGAGAGGGAGGAAGTGTTCCCCCTCAAACTAAGATTCAACGAGGTATGGTCGAAGCAAGTTATGATTTGGTAAATGATAGATGATGACTCATAAGGTGGGTGATGAAGGGGTGGTAATGTGAAATAAAAATTTTACAAAATTAGAGGAAGTGAAATAATAAAGTTAATGCAAAAATGAAAGTTTCCATTGTTGGTAAAAAATAAGTTTAGGGTTTAGGATAATTGATAAGATATCCAGTCCCTAGTGTTGTTCATAGTTGATAGACTTAGTCATATCAAATTGCCTAGATAGGGTGGTGTTTAATTAGGTATCCAAGGTAGGAAGTGATCTTGAGAAAAACATAAAATGGTTAGGTCATGTATAAGGTGGGGAAAATTCAAATGTACAACATGGCAAAGTTGGTTTGTGTAGTCAAAAATACCAAAGTAGGGTTGTCATAAAACATGTGAATAAGTGGGTTCTAAAATGTGCTGACATTGAGGTGGATATGGGTAAATGGGTCAGGTGGTTAGGTTGGTATGGGGTAGTTAAGTTGACTCTTAATGTACTAGGCAAGAGGACATTGCCTACATAGTCTTATAGATACTAGATCCAATCATAGAATTTAGGCCAAATGTAGTTCCTAGTTATGGGGTAGAAGGTCACTCTTGAATAAGTCAATGGGGGATAAGGGGTTGACCTAGGTAGATGTGGTACTAGGATGTAGTTTAGGTAAATAAGGATAAAAGTGGGTAAAAATGAGGTGAACCTGAACCAGTGATGGTTAGGTGAATGTTGATGGTTAGGGTAGGATGTAATTAGTGACATTTGAGGCAACCATCGATGATTAGACAACAATCAATAATTGGGGTGAAAAATCTAAAACTATGATAAATATTTATCCTCATATTTAACTTGGAATTTAGTGATTTGTGTTGTCTAAGAAAATAGGTTGAGGGAGTACATAAAAGTGGGGTGAGCTACTGAGGTTTCTTGATGGTATTGATGAGTGAGATTGTGATTGAGTGGAGCTGAGATGGATGTAGGAGGTGCTAGTGGACAAGTGGATGGGCACAGATTGAGGTGGTTCTACTAGTCATGAAATGAGGTAGGCGATGTCTTAAATTTATAATTTAAGTGAAATTTGTGAATTAATGTTGAAAAACGTAACTATGGATGTGAAATTAGGAATTTTGAGACATGCTTAGGGCTAGGGATTGTAATGGTTAAGGGCTCTTATAGGGATAACATGATATGTTATTAGGGGTGAATGAATGGGAAAGAGGTAGAGATGAATGTTTTAAGGGTGTACATAGTAGAAAAAGGGTTTAGAGGGATGTAGGGCTTGTAGGATGAGGTCATCCAGTTGAGACTCACCATGGATGGCGACCTAACAATGACTATCAGTGGTTTAAGCTAATCGATGATGGTCACCCTTGGGGGAAAATAACCCTAAGGAAACCATCAATAGTGAGGGAGCTCCATCAATGATTGATGGGGGTAGGGGTGGCAAGTTGGGTTGGGATAGGAGGTGGGTTGGGATGAATTAGAGGTGGGTTGATAGGAGGTGGGTTGGAGATGGGTGGGGGAGGAGTTAGGTTAGGGTAGGAGTTTGGTTGGTTGGTTTGGGGTAGGAGTCTTAGAGAAATGTGGGTTTGTGTAGAATAGAAAGGGTGGAGGTTGCATAGGAATAATTAATAGGGGTTTAAAGATATAATAAGTGTATAAATGGCATGTTGATAAATGAACCCATATTTGATATAGAAGTGGGTTAGATAAAACTTTGGGTAAACATATAATAAGTATTAGAGATAGGTTAATTACCTAATTTGTCATATGCTTAGTATTGTAGGCATGAGATCAGATCTAGCTATGGGATCAAGTTCTTGAGATTTCCATAGAGGTGAGGGATGCCATGTTTGTAGAGGATTGGAGACATATAGAGGTGGTGGCTTTTGGAGAGATGTACCACTACTAGCACTTGCCTAGAGATGTTATGATGATAGGCAGCCTCATCTAGAGATGGAACTTGGTGAATAACACTTTTTAGTTATCGATGGGGGAGATGAGCATCCTTTTGGAAGATGTACATAAAATTACATGTATACCCATGCATTGGGATCTTATCTACAAAATAGGGGGAGATGATATGGATGAGTGTATGGAGATCTTATATGGAGATGAGGGAGTTTATACATAGTTTCACTTAGGAGGCTTCAGTATGAGGCCTCTATATTAGAGGGTGCCTATAGATAGGCATTTGTTAAAGATGTTTTCACTAGTAGTTACTTGTTATGCAATGCTAGATTCTATGTGAGGGAGATTCCTTAATGTGTTATAAGGGGTATTGGTGGAAATTAGTCTTGGGTGGCACTATTTTTAGATGGGCATAGGTTTTAATGGTGTAGATATATAGAGAGTTATGGTAATTTAGGGCACATAGGTGTTATGACATTAGTGTGGGATTTGTGCTTCACTATTGGGCCTATGAGCACATATGAGTATTGAGGCCCTTATGACTTTTGATACATGGCTACTAGCTAATGGATTATGTATTCATATTTTATTGATGGAGGAGAGATGGAGCCATGATAGGTGTAGGTGGAGGTTATAGGTATATTGATTGGTTTAGAGGAATCTTAGAGGGCTTACGTATTGGTGACATAGTCTAGAGGCCATATCAAACTTGGCTAGTATGGGTTGTGTATAGGTACCACACTCTATCCTTAAAAATATAGGGATGGACCTATGGGAAGTAAGATAGGGAGACATAACACATCCCATTTGAGTGAGTATGGAATTAGTTTAGTATTATGTAGTACATCTGTCAAAACTATATGTGATATAGGAGGGAGGATGAAAATTTTATTTACTAGAGCCACAACCACATGAGGAAGAGTTAGATCATGAGGAGTTACCATTGAGGGATGGGGATAATGTAGGTTATTCAGCTAACTATCCTACTTATTTTTAGGGGAGATACATGGATATGGATTTTAGTTTAAGAGATGAAATCTAGGTGCCTATAGATGTTGACCTAGTAGAAAGACCAACATAGGGTGATCCATAGGAAGTGGCAGTACTATTAGTAGTATAGGGCTAGATTATCATGCTACAAGGGAAAATTACGACTCTTCAAGGCCAACTAGGAGGTGTGACAATACAAAGAGACTAGGCTTAGTCATAGGTCACCATTTTATAGGGATATGTGTCCACTTTATAGGGTTAGGTGGCTAGTTTATAAGGACAAATTATGTCATTGATAGTAGAGTAGGATCAGGTGAGGGCCTTTTTTGGTTTGGTGACATAGGAGAGAGACTCTATATGGTGGGTATGTGGGGTAGAAATGGCATCACCAAGTTTTGTGACATAAGCCATGTATCTAGCATCCATACTTGAGTTATGATATTATGAAGGCATTATGTTAGCATAGTTTCCTAATGAGCTAAGGTGGGGAAAATATTAGGTTGGTTTGGTAGGTGGTGCAATGATTTCAACCCCAAGTTAGTGGTTTATGGAAATAGGTACATTGATATGGCCTCCATTAGGGATATGTATAGGTGTAGGGATAGGTGTTGATAGGGCAAGTAGTAGTGGTATAGGTGCTCTTGGGTCCTTATGATGTATATGTATTTTGATATAATTGGTAATGGCTTATGTGCTAAGATTTGAGATGTATATGTATCATTTTATACTATGACATGTGTATGCATATTGATTTTGATTATCATGATGATGCTTATATGATGACGTGATGAGTTGATTTTGATTCAATTTTTATTCATGTTAAAGTATTTATTATGATATTATTTCAATGATGGTATTGGGTATGATGTTATTAGTTATAGATTATGATGATGTTTTGATGATTTGATCATGATGTTATTTTATATGTTCACTTTGATGTTATGGTTTATGGATTATAGAGATGATTAAGTTATGATATGTTATGCTATTATTAGCTATGTTGTTTACACATGATGTTAATTTTACTAAGGTAAATGTTGTTGACATATGTTAGGGAAAAATATTTAAAAAAAGTGATCTTTGGTTAATGGATATGAGGATATGGGTTTGGCATAGGTAAAGGAAACATTTACATCCATATGTTTGGATAAGATAAGGAGCATGGTTACTTCACTAATAAGAACCTAATAGTAAGGCTTCCATATGTGGAATGACTTAGTGAACACAAAATCCATCGAATGTATCGAAGGAGCATGATTTATTGAGAAAATTAGTATCTTGACCACTTTTTGCCAATTGAGATCATAGTCCCTTAGGTTTAAGTAGGACATGGGTAATAGGTAGGGATTTGAATTGTTGGGTAGAGGAAAATATAATGTAGAGTGGCATCACTAATTCTTCCATAAGCAACCAAAGAACCCTAAGAAACAAGTCCATGCCTTTTGTATACTTGATTATAATGGGTAGAATGATTAATGTGGGAAGTCTACTTGTGCCATGTAAAAGAGATAATTATGGATTAATTGGATAAATAGGTAGATTGATCGATATGGGAAGTCTACTTATGACAGATATATAAGAGTCGATTGTGACTTACTTTTTATTGATTTTGATTATTGATTTTGCTTTATTTTAAGGTGCTAAAGCTAATCGATGTGGGAAGATTATAAGGAATATTGTTTAGCCATCCTTTGAGGGAGTGGTATAAGATTTATTTTTCATAACTATCCTTTAAGGGAACAATATATATTATAACTTTTGATTTGATGAGGCAACTATCTTTTGAAGGAGTAGTCTACCATATAGATATATTTGAAGATTAGCCATGGACAATTTTGTTTAGGTCAAAAAGGCCTACACATTTAGAAGTAAATCTTAGATATATAAGGGTTGTTAGAGGAAGGGGTTTTTGAGAAAAAATTAACCATGGGATTCCATATGTCAAGATATGATAAGTATCCATGAGAAAAATTTTATGGGTAGAATTGGGGTACCCATACTTAGGATGAGGCTATTACTGTGATGGATAAATCACATTATTCTATATAATCAATCGATTCCAAAAGGGAGAGAAAGGAAATGGGGGGGAAGAATGTTAATGAACTAATGGGATGAGCTTAAGTTAGACATGAAAGTGGGTTTAAACATTTTTTTAATAATGAAAGAGATGCAAATACAAAGCATTAATGGGTTCAATTTCTAGCTTGCCTTCAAGAGAAGACAAGTGATAAGCACTTGATCCATACTTATGGGTTATAATGTAAGGTCCTAACTAGTTAAAATCAAACTTACCCTTATTGGTATTTTTCATGTTAGTGACATGTTGATTTTCTTTGAGGATGAGGTCTTTGACGTTAAACTCTCATGCTTTTAGATGTTTTTTATATGCTCATTTGATATGTTCTTGATAAAACCAAAGATGGTTGAGGGAAACAAGGTGATGTTTATCAAGAAGTTCTAATCATGCTAAGTGTTCTTAATGATAGTAAATTTTAGAAAGAATTTCATGCAAGGATATGTAGAGAGATGGAATTTGGACTTTAAAAGGTAGAACTGCCTCAAATCCAAAGATAAGAGAGAAAGGTGTAGCACCCATAGCAATATAGATACTAGTGTGGTAATCCCATAAAGAAAATGGGATATGGAGGTGTCAATCCTACCTTAAAGCACTAAATACCTCATTGAGAATTTTGATGAGGGTTTTATTAAAAACCTCAGCCTGGACATTAGCTTGTGGAAGATAAGGCAAGGAAAATCTTAGGTTGATATCAAAAGCATCACAATGCTCTTATAATTTTTTATTCTTAAGGGATTTTCCACTATCAGTAATGATTTTTTAAAGAACACCAAAGTGGTAGATGATGTGGTGGTTAATGAAATCAATGATTTTTTCAACTTTGTTTGAGATTAACGAGATGGCTTCCACCCATTTGGTGAAATATTCTATTATGGTGATGATCTATTGATATCATTATGAGGAATTTGAATTAATCTCTTTGATAATATCAGGACCCCATTATGAGAAGGGCCAATAGTCAATTGATAGCTGAAGACCATGAGGAGGTGCATGATTAAGGTTAACATGTTGTTGACATTTAACACATTTATTAACATAGTCACAATAATATTGATTGAGTGTGGGCTAGTAGTAGCCTCAATAGAAGATATGTTTGGCAATCGATAGACCACTAAAGTGCCCGCCATAGATGCCATCTAGGGATTCTTTAATGGCATGAGAAGCCTCATGGCCATGAAGGCAACAAAGGAGGAGACTATCAAAGCCTCATTTGTAAATAATGCCCCCTAGTATGACATAGTGAGAGGTACTTTATATGAAATCTTTACAAGCATTTCTTGAAATATTGAAAAGGAGGAAACTAACATTAAGGTAGTTAAAGATTTGATCATACCAAATGTTTGTAGGTGGCATTTCTATCTAATAAATGGTAGGAAGATTAGATTTGAGGTAAAATGATGTGACAAAGTAATGGGTGGTGACAAATAGTCTAGACTCAGTAGGTTGAGATGGAATTTGGGATATAAGGGAAGCCATTATGTCTACAAATTTGTTGGTAGAATGAGGAATCGATTGGATAGTGTAGTGGTCAAATGATACTAAAATCATATCAATAAGTTGTTTATACTTTAGAAGGACATCATGTTTACATTGATAAGCTCCTATGACTTGGTTAATAATTAGTTGAGAGTTTTAAAAGATGTTAATGGATTTGATTAAAAAAGTTAGAGAATTTTAGAGACCTATGACCAAAGCTTCATATTCAACTATATTATTGGTACATTCAAAATCAAGTTTGAAAGAAAGAAGAAGAGGTTCCCCATTAAGGCGTATGGGGTCTATGTCAGTAGCCCCACCATTTTGACATTTAGAGACATCAAAATACATAGTCATTTGATAGGTGAATTTTTTTGAAGAAAGAATGGCAATAGACTCATCTGGAAAGGTAAGACGGGGAGTTTGATTATCAGGGAGAGGAGTTTTAACTAGTTGGTTCATAATGACTTGTCCCTTAATGGAGTTTTTTGGAAGAAACTCAAGGTCAAACTAACTAAAAGTATGAGCCACTTAGCCATACATTGGTTATGATATGGCTTAGAGTGCATATACTTGAGGGGGTTGGTGTTAGTAATGATGTAAGGTTTGTGGTTGAGAAGGTAGTGATGTAGTTTAAAGGTAATGAAAACTAAGGTAAGGCAAACATTTTTAGGATGTGTGTATCATTTTTCATAGTCAATGAGGGTATGACTAATGTAATAAATAACTTGGTCCTTATGTTGGTAATCAAGATGAGAAAGAATTGCTCCCAAGGAATGATCGATAGCAAATATATATAAATAAAAGGGTTGATCCTCTTTTCAAGGAATAAGGATTGGTGGAGAAATAAGATACTCCTTTATTACATCAAATACTTGTTGACATTATTTGGTCCATTTAAAGGAGGCATCTTTATTGAGGAGGTGGTAGAAAGGCTGATAATGATCAGATAGTTAAGAGATAAAGTACTAGATTAACTAACATTTACCTTGCAGGCTATGAAGCTATTTAGGTTAGTAGAGGGAATTTCTAGAATGGTTTAGACTTTTATAGGGTTTATTTCTATCCCATGGAGAGAAATAATAAAGCCTAGAAGTTTTCTTGATAAGACCCTGAAGATGCATTTATTTGGGTTAAGCCTAACATGATAATGGATGTCTTTCAAAGATGATAATGAGAACAACAAGGTGATCTTGATGGTGCTTAGATTTATCAAGAAAATCATCAACTATTTTATGAATGAATTCATGAAATATATAGGTCATGGTTGATTGATAGGTTTCCCCTACATTATTTAAGATAGTAGGCATGAAAATATAGCAAAAATATCCCCATGAGGTGATGAAGGATGTCTTATTTTGATCTTGAGGGATGATCAAGATTTGGTTACATCCTAGATAACCATCCATAAGGAATAACATTGCATGGCCAGTGATGAGGTTAATAAATTGGTCTATGTTAGGTAGGAAAAGTCATATTTGGGGTATGCGGTTAAGGTCACATAAATCTACACAAAGGTATAGGCCCCCAATGGGTTTGGTAATAGGAACAATGTTAGAGACCCATTATGGGTAGTCAATGGATTGAATAAATTTGACAGATAAAATGTGTTAAAGTTCTTTGATGAGAAGAGATATGCTAAGGTACATATGATGAAGCCATTACCAAACTGGCTTAACTTTGGATGTTTAAAAATGTTATGAAGAGCAATTGAAGGGTTAATGGTGAGCATATCCTAATTAAACCAAGCAAATTCTATGATATGGTCATGAAGAAAAGATTGATAGTCTCATTGTTCCTCGAGGGTCCTCTTGAGTTCCCAAATTAACATCGATGGTTGATTCATTTATTATTGTTTAGATTTTAGGAGGGAGGACCTTTTCAAGAGAAGAGTCCCCCACACCCAAGTAGGAAAGAATAGAATTGTCATCCTATCATTGAATGTTATTATGGTGGGTGAGTCATGTGTAAGCATTTTGGGGTGGATGAGAGGAATTATTTTGGTTTGGCCCCCCCATTGATAAGTTAGGGGACCCAATCTAATATTTTTGATAAAAAAAAGTTAGGTTGGATGATATCGATGTCATCAAATTGGAAAGATGAGATTGGTGAGGGTAGATGTTCTTTAGATTAGAAAAATAGGGTTGGTGAGGGTAGAGGTTCTTCAGCAGTGGTGAGAATTGATTTTAGTGATGTAGATTCTTTTATGGGTTCATACCCCAAGGAAAATAACTCATGAGGTTTTTGAGTTTTGATGATGGGAATTTTTTGAGGTCCTTATTCATATAGGCTAAAACCAAACCCCTTCCAAGCACACTGATGAAGGTACATATGGGTAAAGGTTGGGTTGTTAATATAATAAAAAATAGAAGTGAATGGTTGGATGTACATCATGATGGTGGGAGTAAGGAGTGGTTTATCAAGTCTTTAATAGATAAAATATGCTATATTATTAGGAACACCAAATGGAATAAGGGTGATGATATTGGGATCATAAGATGGTTAATTTTAAAGGTTCCCAAATTGATGTGGAGAAGGGAAAGCATCTAAAGCTAAGAGTCAATATTCCCCCAGCATGAGATGTTGAAATGTGGATTACAAGGGGTGTTTAATTGGGATTTGAGATGAAGGGATGGTTAAAATAGTAGATGCTTCATCATTATTAAAGATATAAGTGTTTTTGGGTTGGGTTGATGTTGTGGTTTGGCTAGATGTTGGTTGTGAAGAGGGTGAAGGTGGAATGAGAATTTCATTGGGATAATATGTCATATTATAAGAAGTAAAGGGACTTAGATAAACTTTGATTTTAATGACTTGTCCTTCATGATCAAACTTAACACATCAGTGAAGGGTAGAAGGGATGTGACCCATAACATTGATCCAAGGGTGACTAAGTAACACATTATATTAAAACTCACCCTCTACGACATAAAATAGCTCAAGGATAGTGTGAGTCCCCAAATAGATGCGGGAAACAACTATTCCTAGAGTGTTAGCCAAGGTATCATTAAATGATCAGATAACTATCAAGCTTTCTAACATGATGTTTTAAGGTAGTTGGAGTTGATCATAGGCATAGGATGAAATTATATTTCTACTCTCTCCCCCATCAATCATGAATCATTTAACATGTGTCTAATTTATGGATGTGGTGATGAAAAGAGGGGGGTTAGGGTATTCATTATGATATGGTGGGATTTTTTATTCTTTAAAGGTGACCATAGAATCATGTTAGATGGATCCAATCAATGATGTAAGAGGTTGGGGATCATCTTGTTTAACCTCTATAGAATGCAATGTTTTGATTAACGCTTGATGGTGTTAATTAAGTCATAAAGACTCATTTTGACTAGTGTTTGGTGAATTTTTTTTAAATATATGATTTGGATTAACAAAGATGCATTGGAATAAGAAGGATCTTCTAAGATGGAGACTTTTGGCTTGGATGGTTATGAGGGTGAAGGTGAAGGTATAGTTGTTTGTGTTTGGTTGGTTAGTTGAGGAGTTGAAGGGTAGGACCATATAATGGTTTCCTTTGCCTTGCCTTTTTTATTATATTAGATGAATTTACCTTTATCATTTTATTGGGCTCAATATTGAGTCACCATATGAATGGTATGGACAAGGGGAATGATTGCTTGCTTCGATTCTTCTATTTCACTCCTTAGTGGGAGTAGAGAAGTATATGATTGTTAGGTAGATTTGATAGGTGCTAGAAGGTAAATGGGACTAAACAAGGTTCATCCAATAGATCATCTTCCACGAAAATGCCATGAACAACTGATTAGAGAGCTTTATAGAT
Organism: Torreya grandis; assembly: GCA_037957365.1. NCBI lineage: Eukaryota > Viridiplantae > Streptophyta > Pinopsida > Cupressales > Taxaceae > Torreya > Torreya grandis. Next base: position 1,296,165 of record JARHVA010003440.1, read on the forward strand.
CTTTGTATCATGTCCAAAGGTCCTATGGTAAATATAAATCAAATTATCATTGAACCAAGTTGGCTTTTGGTGAGTGGGGTCAAAAGGTTTGATTAATATAAGATAATGGTAGAAGCTTATGATAGTATTTTTAAAATGGTTGTATAGGATTTTGATAAATATCTTGGAGGTTATGGAGTTTGGACTTTGGGTGTAGGGATCCTATGGGTCAAAGATTTCTTGACAGGAGGTGTGGTTGGTTGAGTGAGTTTGGTTGGTGGTTTAGAAATAATTGGACTCATTACAATTTGTTTAGATATTAGAGGTCCTTATGATGAGGGATTAATAGATGGGATAGTAGATGGAGAAAGGTTGGTAAGGAATGATGATGAACTAGGGGATTAGGTTGTTATAGGTGGAGAAAGGGGAGATGGTTTCTTAAAGGAAGAGTAGGTAATGGGAATGGTGGAGGGATGTGGTCCCAAAATAGAAGGTAAAGGTGAAGGAGTTAGTATGGACTTAACCCAAGGTTGTGGCCTAGGTAACTCTTAATGGGTTTAATTAGATTTGGCTTTGGCTATGTTGATGTGGTTAAGTCTAATCACAAAGGTGGATGAGAAAGATTAGGCATGGGAAGGACACATAAGTTGTTGATTAGATTTATAAGAGAGGCATAGGGTGACTTGGAAACTTTAGGTGTGGGTAATTGGGATTGTTCCTAGGTGACTTTAGGAGGGGTAGTTGGTAGATTCATAACAAAAAGCTTGAGGGTAGACTCAAGTGAAGTGAAAGGTTTAGTTTTATTTTGATATGGGAGTCCAAGCTGATTCCAAAAGGTGTCTCCATCAAAGTTAGGTTAGGAGGTAAATTATAAACTTTTAACTAGTCAAGAAAAGGGTTTATAAATGGGTTTTATTCCTTGATAATTAGTTTTAAATCACAATCCCTTTGGGGAAGAAGGAGTGATTTTATTGATTCTATCTTTGGTGGAATGCTACAAAGATGATGATTTGATATATAGGGGTATTATCTCTCAAGAAATAGTTTCCAAGGGAGGTATGAATGGTTTTGTAATAGGAGTAATAAGTGTAGCAGTTTCAAATGGAAGGGTAGGTATAGTTTTGTCCTTGGTTTTGTTATCCAAAGAAGTAGGTGGTTTTTCTACTAAGATTAGAGGAGAGGATGAGATGGTCAATGGAATGGTTATCTCTTTGGGTATTTCTACCATAGGATGAGTAGATGGAATAGTGGTTTCCTCTAAGGAAGAAGAAGGGGTAGTTAATTCCTCCATTGGGTTTTTTGAAGGAATGGCTAGTGGGTTGGCTTCCTCTATTTGGGTGATAGAGGTGATGACTTCTTTAGTAGTCAGTACATTAATAATTAAATTAATTACATGTGTTACATGTTATTTGGAGGACTCAGGTTTGCTTTCATGGTGTTGGGTTGAAGGTGAATGATTTGGAAAAGGTTTTTGAAAAATGTCAAGAGATTGATTGAAAAGAGTGTTTGGGTTATCAAACACAAGCTCCACTTTATCAATCAGGTGTTGTAAAATCATTTTAAAGGTATTGCATCTATTGATATCATGTCTAACAACCTTATGATAATCATAATGATCATTCCCATTGTACCATCCAATAAGGGGATGCAAATTATCAAACTATTGAGGGGGATTGATGCGTGGGATTTGGATTAGATTGGATTTTAGTAATTTATTCAAAAATGATACATAAGATTCCCCAATTTGGGTAAATGGCTTTGAAGGATCCCAATTTTGGGTATGGTTTTGGTGATTTTAATGATGGTTGGTTCGAGGTGCTTGGTTGATGGTTAGAGGTGGTGTGATATTGAGAACAACTAAGTGTGCTGATGCTTTTTATTTAAAATTAGTTGGGTTCATGGTCTTGGTGGAGGATGATTCAGTGGATTTGAAACTAGAATTTTTATTTTGAAGCTTCAATTTCCATTCATCAATATCTTGATTTTCTAATTTGTGTGCCAAGGTGAATGCTTCATCAAAGTTCCTAAAGGTTTGGACTTAGAGAGTTGGAGCAATATGTTTGGTAGACCCTTTAGAGAATAATTTGATTAATTCAATCAGGGGTAATGGGAAGGTGATTTTATTGATGAGGCCCCTCCAACTAGCAACAAAATCAACAATGGATTCATCTTCAAATTGTTTGATGGAGTATATATTAGTAATGGACACCTTTTTAGATATGTTTATAGAAAAGTGATCCAAAAAGGCTTATGCCAATTGAGAGAAAGAAAAGATATAATGAGTGGGAAGGGTACTACACCAATCAAGGGTGGCCCTTGATAATGACATGGGAAAGGTTCAGAGGAAGAGGGCATCATCATAACTGATCAAGTGGCAAGAAAGACAAAACAATCTTTGGTGCTACTAAGGATCCTCCTTACTTTATAATTTGGAAAATTTGGGAAATTCCCACTGATAAGGGTAAGTATGAATGGACATGGATGGGTGGATAGGATCATTATAAATTTAGTCATAGGATAAAATATTAGTCAATGTGGAGATGGATGACTCTAAACTAGTCATTTTATCCATTATCATTTTGATTATATCATGTTGAAGTTGAGAAGAAACATAATTAAGGGGCACATCATATTGAGGTTGGCTTATGGTTATGTATAAATAGGTTGCAGATAGTGATGAAGAAGTGACATATTGATAGGTGGTGGTAAGAGGTTGAGATGGTGCCACATAAGAACTAATTGGTACAAAAGGTTGGGTGGAGGGTGGTATTTACCCTTGTGGGTTAGAGACATACTAGTAAGTTGTTGTAGGCACCTATTGAGAAATGAATGTTGTTGGTATCATAGAGGTAAAAGTAAGTTACATAGGTTGAGATTGGGTACTGACCCTAGTGATGATTGGGGGAAGGTTTTGAGGTATGGAGAGCACTAGGTTTTGAATTAAAACTATGGCCAAGGGATTGGTTACAATTGAATGGAAGATAGAAGCCATATTAGAAGATAATTCCATAGTAAATGGGGCATAGTTGATTAATGGTAAGGTTGAACCCACATGGGGTGTGATAGAGAGGTGTTTGGCTAGGAGGTGGAAGGTTGGTTTGAGTTTGGGTAGATGGGGTGTTGGAAGAGGCTTGAGTCATTGTTTGGGTTTAAATGGTACCTACCATAAGGTGGGATAACATTCCAAGAGAAGGATCAAAAGAAGGAACCAAAGTAGGGGGGTATAATGAGGCAAAGTGTTGAGGTAATGTTGTAAAGCAACTAAATTATTGTCAAGAAAGGAAGTAAAGTCCAGATCTCCTTCAGATATGATAGGGGTTGTAGAAGGATAAATTCATGGAGGTTAATGGTTAGGTAATGCATGAGGAAATCATCAACATTTGAGGTATAATCCATAGATGAAGAAGAAGGTGGTGGTTGGTTGTTTTGATTTTTCACTTTTTTTTTGGTTAAAACCATATGAGAAAATAGGGAATATTATTATGATAATCACACTTCAAATAAAGAGAAAACCTAAAATAATTTCAAAGAAATCAATACATACACTAAGAGGTGTATTTTAACCTTAGGATTACTTTTAAATAACTTAGGCTTATGCCTTAAAGAGTGTGATAAGGGAGGTTGGCTTGCAAAATGGGTACTAAAGATGAAGTCTATGGATGATTTTAAGTTGTTTAGGCACTCGTAAGGAATATTTGTGTTGAAATTGAGTATGTGGTTTGGAGTTGGCACCTACCCCCTCAATTCATAATATCCTAGTGATAAGGGTGTTAGGTGCTTAGCCAAGATATACTGAGTCTAGAGTTTATACTCAACCAAAGAGCTGAGTTGGTTCTCCCCTTAGTGGTGAAATCTAAGTGGGAGAGTTAGGTTGGGTTAAGGTTTCCACTAGGTGATGAAATCCTAGTCAATTCTTGTCTCAATTATTGTTTTGATGTGTAAATTATTTTATGGTTTAATTTTATGTGTGATAACAAATGTGAATGCTATGATAAGATTACTTTGCCTCCTAAGTTACTAGATGAACTAAAATTGACAAACAATAAATCAATGCAAATGGTTGATTTTTAATCCCCAAAATAAATGATTTCATTTGATGAGCAAAAAACTAGGGAAGAAAGGGAACTGGGTCCCACCAAGCATGATAAAATGATTCAATTTATTTCCTTCATTTATTAGTTTGGAAAGTAGATAAAATAAAGTGAATATGAGGGTATGTGGATGAATACTTATTATAATGCACATGTTGATCCAAATGAATGTGAGGACTCCTTTTTGGCTAGGAAGGACTACCTATAGATCACAAGAAAACTAGAAGAGGATTTGTTAGATGGTAGGTGGAGTGGACTACCTAGCATATGCTAGATCCAATAATCACAAAGCTTTATAGGAGTTTGTCAATCCAATTTTAAGACAATTAAGTCAATAATGATATAAGACATATACTTACATTTAAATGATAAGAAAATAAATATGCAAAAAAAGTAAATAATGTACCTATTTGATAGGAGATATAACATGACAGGTCAATATCATGGAAAAGTATGTCAAGTTCAAGTCTATAGGATCAAAACAATGTTCTTAGATAGGTTAAAATATAAAATGTCTATTAGGGTGTGGGAAAGGCTAAAATAATAATCTAATTTTTTTACATTAACCATCAGTGGTTGGGTGTGATCGATGATGGTTGGGTTTGACTGATGATGGTTAGGTAACCGATAATGGTTGGGGTAATTGGTAATGGTTCCTGCAATTGACAATATTTTTTTGTGGAAAGATAGGTAAGGTATGGAAATTTGGTTAAGTGAAGGTGACTGATAGGTAGGGGGCAGACTAGGGGTTCTAAAGGTCACGAAGGCTATGTAAGTGAATTGATGAAACCAAAAGAGATTGATAAAAAGAGAAGGTGTTAAAAATAATGAAAAGATACTTGTATGATATTGAGTTTGTGATAACGGAAACCTAAAGGTAGTTGGGTAGCATAACAATAATCTAGACCTCAAAAGTCACATAGATAGAGCTTCACAATCTTGGATGCCTCAATAAAGAAAACAACAAAACTTGGATACAAATTTTTGGGTCCTTATCTCTTCTAATAGCCTTGTATTTATAACACAAACTTGCTAAGTGAGGAGGGAATCTTGAGGGAAAGTTGTTGAGTTATGAGGAGATGAATTTGCTTATTTTCATCTAGTCTTTAAAATCTAGTGCTAAAGCAAGTTATGATTTTGGAGGATGTTGTTCTCTAAGAACTTTGGATTTCTTTTTTAAAGATTAAGGTAAGTTTTATTACCCCAACCATTAATGGTTAGGTGCAACCATCGATGGTTAGGTCCAACCATCGATGGTTAGGTACAACCATCAATTGTTAGGGCCAACCATCGATGGTTGGGGCCAAGCATCAATGATTAACCTAGCTAGTGATGGTTAAGGGATCATGAGTAAATGGGTGAAAAGGTTTTGAATTAAGTGATGTTTTTGGAGGGTGTTTGACATAATGATGTCATAAATAAGTGCTAGTAGATTAGGTGGTCCAAAAAGTTGATTAAGGTCCAATAGGTCAAGATGACATCAAAAACTATTATCATGTAGTTTTCAAGTGTTGACAATGGAAACATGAAAATAAAAGGGAAACAATATAAATACCTTGACTATAAAAGGGTTATGAATTATTTCCTCTAAAATCATTCTAAAATCTCAAATGTTGTCATTCGAGATTCATAGGTGTAGTATCTAGGTTAGACAAATTGAAATCCATGTGGGAAATGAGGTGGAATTTTATAATATTTATATTAACCCATGAATTAACGATAAGTGAGATGTGAGATGAAGTCCATATAATCCCTTTGATGACTATTACATTTCATGAATTGCTTTGCTTAATTTGGTTTATAAAGTCAAGTAACTTCATAATCATGATTTGGTCTAAGCTTGTGAATACTTAGAACTTATGAACCATTATTGATTTTACTTATGAATTTAATCTAGTGGAGTAACATTGAAACCTTGGGTTGTTTTAAATAGTTATTTATGGGTTTACAAAACTACTTTACTTAGAATTTATGAGAATTAAAGTCATATCACAATTTTGATTTAAATTAGATGGTGTAACTCAATTTTATGATGACAAATTACTTTAAAGGGAATAATTAAAGTAACTTTTAGACCCTCAGTTGGACTAGAAATGAGTCCAAACACTTGGTTTTTTAAATCTTTTGGAAAGATGAAAAAATGGGTTTTATGATGATGACCTAGATAGACATTTTCTAACCTTCTAGAGCAATTTGAATCAATTGGTAACAAAAGCAATCATAATTCAAACTACTAAAATCTAAGTATTATTTAAGGGATTGAGTTTTGACAAGGATAATTGACTCGCATAAGAAAAAACGAAAAAATTTCAAATAAGGGTAACACAAAATTTGTAAGTGTGAAATTTTGGGGAGACTAGCTAGCTTTGATTGAGGACATCTTTGTTTTTATCAAAAATAATGAAATAAAGATGAGATCCTAGTATCTTTGGTTTTGATTCTTATCTATTTGGTATCATGAAAAACTTCAAAACAAACAAATAGAAAAAAAACTTTATAGAATAAAAATTGAGGTTTTATTTATATACATATAGGTGTTACCCTAATGCTCAATTTTTATACAGGTTAAAGTGCTGCCCATTATAAGGTAATAGAAGTTAAATTTCATCCTGGTAATCTAGGATGAAGTTATCTTTTCTAGAAAGTTTCTTTATTGTGAAAGGTCATTTCCACAATGAATTAAATTTTCCATGGCTCCTTTTTGGTTCATTTTTATTATCCCATAGTAGGACCAGGTCACCAACTTCAAACATTATTTATTTAGACTTTTTGTCAAAAATCTTCTTTATTTTCATCTTATGATTAGTTAAATGGTTAAAAAATTAAGCATGCACTTCTTGTATTTCAAATATAAACATAATCCTCTTATCAAGTGAATCTTGATAAGTTGCATCTTCAATGACCTTGGACAATTATAAAGCATGCAAATCTATGGTGATGGGTATTTCAAAAAAAAATGAATACAAAAACTAAAATGGTGACATTCCAATGGATTTTTTTGGAGTGATTTTGTCAACCCACAATGTATCAAATAGCTTCTTATGCCAAGTACATTGATTATCATCCACCAACTTGTGGATGATAGTCATCAAGTTCTTATTTCTTGATTTAGCTTATCTATTCCTCTGAGGATAGTAATTTGAAGAGTGAACTAATTATCTCTCATTTAAATAGTATAAATGAGTTAGTTTACCTAAAAAATTTAGCTACATTATCTGTTACTATCTTATGAGGAACACCAAACCTTACTATAATGTTTTCCTTGATAAAATCACACAAATTTAGAAGTGGCTTGCTTGATAGGAATGGATTCTACCCACTTGCTGAAGTAATTAGTGGAGGTTGAAACATAACACTTAAAGAGGGATTCAACATGCCAATAAAATATATGGCCCACTAGTGGAATGTTTCATCGATTATGACTAGTTTCAAAGGAAATGCTAGCAACTTTAGACATCCTACAAAATGTTGACATGCTTGATATTTAGAAATACAATCCAAAGTATCTTAGAAAAGAGTGGGACAATAGTAACTTGCTCATAGGATTTTATGTTTTGTAATTCATGTTAAAAAATGACCTCCACATGCTCTATCATGGAACTATTCCATTAGTCTCTTTTGTTTTTATTTATCCATACAATGGAAGAAGACACCATCAATTCCTCTTTTATATAAACCATTGTCCAAAAGGACATAATCCTTTGACTTTATGTTGGTGGTCTATTTTTATTTATGTATAAGATGAGATAAAAATTATCTATAAGTTATGAAAAAATAAATCTTACTATACCAATCATCAACAAGATCAAAAAAAAGAACCATGGGAAAATTTTCATCTGATTCATCTTGAAGGAAAGATAACATCATATCATATCATCTGCCTTAATTTCTATCATTAGTTGTCACAATCCTTTTCCTCTTACAATCTATTTTGGTTTGATATCAAGATCAAACTATTGAACCTTAGCTACCCAAGTAGATCTTAGCAATCCTAGCTCTTGTTGTGTTGGAATACATTTAACCATAATGTCAGGTACATATATTATAGTATTTGAAGACAAGATATATTACCTAAAGGATTTGGATGTTTTGACTACAACAAAGGTGTGTTTTTCCATATGTGTATAGTTTAGTCCATAAATCTTCAATGGCTAGCTCATGAAATCTATGGGAGATTAAATATCTTCATCATTGTTTTGTAGAAGTATGATTGGCATGGTATGTTCAAAATAGTAACAATAGATAATGAATTTCTTATTGAAATTTGGAGAAACCAACATTGGATCTTAATCTATAACTACTTTAATATTTTCAAATGACATTTTACCTTTAATATTCCATTTGAAATCTTTCCTCTTTTTCATCATGTTAGAAATGTGATGAGTTAACTTAGTAAAGTTAGGAAATAATTTTACGAGGAATTTAAACTCACCAAAGAATGAACATACTCCTTTCTTGCATGTAGGCATAGGTAGACTTTGAATGGATTTCACCTTTTCTTGATCAATCTTCATTCCTTCCTTTGAGATAATGTGACCAAGAAGATTTCCTTTAGTCATGGGAAATATTTATTTCTTAGGATTTAATGAGATCCCATGTTTCTTTAACTAGATGAGAACCTATTCTAAACTATTCATATGATTACCTCTTTTCTTGGAAAATATTGTCAAGTCATCAAGATATACAACTATATTATTGTTCTTTAGATATGAAAAATATAGATCCATTTATTATTGAATTTTTTTCAGCATTAACAAGTTTTAAGGGCATCTTTTGATAGGCAAATGTCCCCCATGGTGTTGTGAAAGTCATCTTGTACTGATCTTCTTCCACCACTTTTATCTGATTATATCCAAAAAATCCATTTATCATGGATAACATTTTTGAGCCTATAACTACTTGTAAGGTATGATCCATGATGGCAAATGGATAGTTATCCTTCAAATAAGTTTGATTAATATTAAAAAAATCAACACACAAATATATTTATGCATTTTTTATTTCTTATTGGGATAATGTTAGCTAATCATTCTTAATGATGAATGGGATATCAAAGATGTTGCCAAGCTTGGATAAGATGAAAACAAGCTGGAAATATCTCATGAGATAAATCTTGTGCACAGCACTATGTTGTTAAAGTAAGAATAAATCACATAAAAAGAAAACATTTGAATAGATAAAAAAAGTGGAGAAAACTGATTATTCATTAAGAGAATATGTCTCAAGTAGAGCATACATATGGGATAGAAAGTAACTCCTCAAATGGTGGTCAAATCACCCATATAATAGAAATGTAACTCATCCATAAAAGGTGGTCATAGGTGTTTGAATAGAAAAGTAACTCCCATACCTTGAATAATAGGTCAAGGGAGTTACCTATGACATATATGTCACACTATCTCCATCTAAGAAAGCATATCCCCCAAATGTAGAAAAACTCCATGTGAGAAAATATAACATTCCAAAATAAATAAATCCAAGAAAATAATTACCTACACTAAACCCCCCCCCCCCCCCCATAATAATAACCTAGGTAGGTAGTGTGAAATGAAAAAGGGTCTTGACAACTTGGCTTGATTAGGTACCCATGTATAAATAAATCTCTCATAAAGTAGAGAAAAGGAGAAAACCCATAGAAACAAAAGCTCCCCCACAAAAGAGAGACAAAATAAGTAAAGACGTTAGAAGCCCCACCCCCTAAAGATGATACTACTATTGATGTAGATCACACCCCAAGAAGATCTCGTAGATGATTAAACTTGCTCTCACTGAAAGGTTTGGTTGACATATCTACAACCTACTCTAAAGATTGTCAAAATATTAATTTGATGACCTGACCATGAATAATATCTTGAATAAAATGCATGTGAATCTCAATGTGTTTGGTCTACTAATGTTGAACTAGATTCCTACATATTTGTATAGTACTCTGGTTATCACAATAGATGATATTGGGTTACTTGATAGGAATGTCAAACTTAGATAGAATCCCTTGAAGTCAAATAGCCTTAGTAGCTACATTAATAGCTCCCTTGTAATCTACCTTTGTGGATGATATAGCAATATCATTTTGATTCTTTCTAGACCAATTGATAGGGCTTGAACCCAAGGAAAAAATGTAACTTAAAGTGGACATGTAATTTTGAGTATCACTAGGGAAATAATTTTGAATATCCAACTACGATAAATTCTATGACAAATTTGTAATAAATCTCAAATCTATAAGATCCTTAAATTTAGTTTAAGATCCTCTTAGCCAATTTCTAGTGTAGCTCATGGGTCTCCTACATGAATCATGAAATAATTCTAATTGCATATGAAATATCAGGCTTGGTATGAGTTAGATAAATGATGCTACCAACTAACTATCAATACCAAGTGGCATCAACCAAATGTGTAGAATAGTCAACCTTCAATTTGAATATTGGTAGAAAGGGAGTCATAGATGGATTTCAATCAGCCATGTGAAATCGAGTCAAAATATCAAGAACATACTTGAGCTGTGTAAGTGAAATCCCTAAATTGGAATGTGAAATCTCAATGCTAAGTAAATAATGTAAAAGACCCAAGTCTATCACGTCAAATCTATCCTATAGAGATATCTTCACCACCATAATAGATGATGAGGAACTCCTGGTGATCAAAAAATCATCAACATAAAGGACTAGTATCAATAGAGAATAATCCTACCACAAAAAAGAATACATTAGGGTCTGAATAACACCTAGTGAAACCTGAAGTAAGGAGGAAGGAATCCATCTTGGTATACTAATCTCAAGGGGCCTATTTGAGGACATAGATAGATTTCCTAAGTCTACAAACTAAGGATGAATCTTGAATAAACCCAGGTGGCTATTTGATGTAGATCTTCTTCTCAAGGTCTCCATGAAGAAAATTAATCTTCACATCCATCTAATGCACATCCCAACCATATGTTGTTAAATCTAGTGTGAGTGTGATTGAAGTCATCTTTGTAATGGGTGTAAAGGTATCTGAGTAGTTAATGATAGTTACCTATGAAAAATGCTTGGTGACCAATCATGTCTTATACTTATCAACCAACCCATTTGTATCATACTTGGTCTAATATATCCACCTACATTAAACAATCTTCCTTCCCTTATGAAGTGAATTCAAATCCTAGGTGTGATTTTTGATCAAGGAGGAATATTATTTTTGCATAGGACCATCTAACTCAAGTATGCTTGAAGCCTATTGAAATGTTTATGGATCTAAAACTAAAGCAAAGAAGGCATGTGGACCACTTTGATAATCTAGTCGAGTACGTCTATCATTTGATGGATCCCCTACTCAAGTGTCTACACTCTAAAGTGTCTACCTAGCCAAAAGGGGCCTGGATGTGGGTGAGTTGGGTGTCAAATCATCATCCTCTAAAACATGTCTAGAGGTGGATGTAGAAGACTCCTCATCACTATCCTCTTTATTAGAATTAGAAGAAGAACAAGACCTTGGCTCAATAACCTACTTTGGATGATCCAAGTCAAAAGAAGAATAATCAATTCTAAGTGTATCTAGTGAAAGAGAATAATTTTCAAGTGTTGAGTCTTATGGAATCTCTTGAAAGTGAACACCTCTCTCTATGAAAAACTCTTGTATGGTTAGATGTAGAAGGTGATACCCCTTAACACCATCTAGATAACCTATAAAGATGTAAGGATTTTATTGAGGTTCCATAGCTTTCCATTTCTTGTTAGGTATATGTGCCATAGCTAGAGATATAAAAACCTTAAAGTGTTCAACATCAGGTTTCCTTTCATGCTAAGCTTCAAAGGGTGTTACACCTTTTAGAGTTTTATGGGGAACCCTATTTTGAATATAAAAAACACAATTAATAGCTTCAACCTAATATTAAGGTACTAAGGAGTTAGAGTCAATCATACAACTGGTCATCTCTTTCAAGAACCTATTCTTACATTCTATTACTCCATTATGTGAAGGATTGTAAATAACTATCTACTACAAATCAATCCCCTCTATGGTGCAAAACTACTCAAATCTATTGTTGACATATTCACCTCCATTATCAATTTGAATAACCTTGATGGATTTCTTAGATTATTTCTCAACAAGAGGCTTGATGTCTTGAAAATATTCAAACACTCCAGACTTTTTCTTGAGAAAGTATACCCATGCATATCTTGAGAAATCATCAATGAAAGTAAGAATGTACTTAGTCCTTATAAAATATAGACTGGGAAAAGGTCTAGATACATCATTGTGTACTAACTCTAGTGCTTGTGAACCCCTCCAAGCTTTGCCTTTGTCAAATTTTGCTTCAGGGTGCTTTCCAAAAGATCAACCCTCACAAAGTCCCTTATAGAATTATACTCGAGTCAAGCCTATAAGTATGTCATTTTTTCTAAGTTATTCAAGATAGTGGTAGTTAAGGTGGCCAAACCGCTCATGCCATAATTTTCTAACTATATTTGAATGAGTCAATAATGTTATCAGACAAGAATTAGGTACAAAATGAGAGAAGTTATATAACCTAGCTTAGTGATCTATGCTCACTATTTCCACTATAAAATCACAATGCATCTCTTTGATGATAATTAAATTTGGTAAAAACTTAACCCTCATGACTTTACTAATATGGGTTATTTGATACATGGATAAGAGATTAGCTGAAAGAGAATAGACACTTAGAACACTATTGAATGTTCTTCCCTCCATTTAAATAGACCCTCTCCCTATAATTGTTACATAAGTGTCATCACCCAAACTGATAGAAGACATGCTACAAGGCTCTAAAGAAGAAACTCAACTAGTGAAGAGCCCATGTGGTGAGAAGTACCCAAGTCAATAATCTATGAAGATGTTGAAGCTGTAACTACTACAAGGGCCTTGATTTTTTCTCTCTTTATTTTTGCCCTTTACCTTAGCAGAATCTTGGGTAGATGAATTCTACTTGATGGACTAAGGAACACCTATGTTTTTCTTTTTTAAGAGATGAGTTAGGTGATCTATTTGTTTTTCAATGCACTTACATTCATCATACCCATTTTTCTTATAGTAGGCACACTTAACCTTCTCTTTCTTAGGTTTGTCATTGGAAGAAGAAGATTAAGTTTTGGTTTTGGTAGAGGATGATTCTTTCTTTTTCTCTTGATCCTTATTCTTCTTCTTTTTCTCTTTGTTTGAATTCTTTTCTTTTCCATTCCCAATAATTAAGGCTTGATGTTTTGTAGACTTCAATGTACCAATCTAAATCAACTTGTCTTTCTCCCTAGTTAAGTTGACAATGAAAGCATCTAAAGAGGGCATTTTCCATGTAGTGCATAATGTACTTTTAGTGGCATGCAAAGTAGAGATAAATATTGAATAGTTAGGACCTAACTTAGAGAGTATAGAAAGAATAAGTTGGTCATCTTATTTATTTATTCCACATTTTTTCAACTAAAATCTCAAAGACTTGAACTTAGTGAAGAAATATTGAAGGGTTTCAATGTTACAAGGACATAGGCTAATGATTTCATTCTCAAGCTCATGACCTCTTATCACATCTTGATCTCTAAATAGTTTACCTAGAATGTTCCATACATCATGAGGTGATTTGGTAGACTCTAAGTGAAATAGGAGATTCGGTGCTATAAAAATACATAGTATCCCATAGGCTTCATCACTATGGTTATACCACTTAAATATCTTTATATTGTGCTAGGTTTAGTTTCATCACCAATGGTTATCCTATACACACCTTTACTCCTTATAATAATTGTCATATTGATTTTTCATTCGTGATAGTTGAAAGGAGTTAGTGGGTTGATTGAAATTGAATCCATTAGTGAAAAAATGAGTTGTAGTAGTATTGAAAGTTGTAGTTGTCTCATAAATAATAGTGCTAGTAGAAATGAAAGAGTGACCTAAAAAAAGTATACCCTTCCTAAACTATGAAATGGTGAACCCCCTTAAATGTTGCAAATGCACACTCAAAAGATGTTAGACTAAATAAATAGTGCATATAGATAAATTATTGCATGTGTAATAAAGACAAATTTATGCTAATAAAGTGAGGACGTTGGTCTTAGTTGATAATGCATCCAAGCATTTACAAGTGCAAAAAAAAAGGGTCAAGTAGAGAACCCCCAAAAAAATCACTTTATAATTTTAATGAATTAATAAAAAAAAATTATACCAATGGAGAGATGGTTAAAAAATATACACTTATAAAAAATATGGCACTTAATTCTGAGTTACCTATCAAAAGTTATAGCACATTATATTTCCCATCATTAATGGCCTATTTTTAAAAAATTGCACTAAAATTTTAAATCCACTAATGAAAAGGCAATGAACATAGACTTCGAACTAGTCAATAAAACCCTAATTTAATGCTAAAAATTCTTAATAAAATTACAATTCTCTTCAAAACCTTCCTCAATATATTGTTTTTAAAAAATTAAAAAAAAAACATTAGTAACAATCACCAAATTCATTTTTGTATTGAGTAGTAGTTACTAAAAACACCATAAATTTTAAATGTATTAATTAGATTCAAAACATTAAAATGATATATAAATTTAAGATAAAGGTGAACCAAAACCAAAAAAAGTTATAACGATTCTTTATGGTTGGAGCGTAGTTTGCAAAAGAATAGTCAAAAGAAAAACCAACCACAAAAATCAATGTCTTCCTACAAATATACAAAGCCAAAAAATAGAAATGTAGGTGAATATTTTGTAATCATGCCACCTATATATTTTACCTTCAAATAGATTTATTATAACCAATCTATGAAATTTGAAGATAAAATAACACACATTCTAAATAATCTGACAAAGAACTTATGATTTCAAATGAAAGCTAAAAAACAAATAAAAATAGACTAATGTTTACCATGAGTAGGATCTAATACCATATAAAATATGTTGCTAGGTTTGTATAACATTAAATTAAGTTATAAAGATCTCATGAGATGAATCTTGTGCACACCACTATGTTGTTGAAGCAAGAAAAAATCACATAAAAAGAGAATATTGAAAGAGAAAAAATAAAGTGAAGAAAATTGATTATTCATTAAGAGAATAAGGCTCAAGTAGATAATACATATAGGAGAGAAAGTAACTCCTCAAATGGTGGTCAAATCACCCCTAGAATAAAAGTGTAACTCCTCCATAAAAGGTGGTCATATGTGCCTGGAATAGAAGAGTAACTCCCATACCCAAAATAATTGGTCAAAGGAGTTACCTATGACATATATAACACACCATCTTCACCTAATCAAGCATATCCCCCAAATGTAATAAAACCCCATGTGAGAAAATATAATATTCTTAAATAAATAAATCTATAAAAATAACTACCTACACTAACATGGGATAAATGATCTTATCATCAAGTAGTTTCTATATTTAAGTAAATATAGTACCTGAGATGGTTGGGCTATTTTTCATGAAAAGCTTTACTTTTAGATGAAGTGGAATGTAATGTTGTACTTATTTTGGCTGAAAGTTCTTTATGTCTTTGTAGGACCATAAAAACACATCAATATATCTCCTAAGAAGCTTAATGAATTCTTCTTTTTCCTCTTGAGGATAACACCTTCCAATGTTGACCATCTTGGGTTCTCCCTCAGTACCCAAATTTACCTGTTATACTTCTAGACAAGAACTCCCACCATACTCTTTCTTTTTCTTCAAAAATTTATCATGCTTATCAAAAATTTCTTCTAAAACACAACCCTTTAGGGATTTTATTTCCTTTAATTGAATCATATCTTCATTATCATAATTTTTAGGGTCAATATTACCTTTTGTTGTCTGGCATAGAAGTGAACTATTTCCTTCATAATATAGTTCTTCAAAATTATCTTATTGCTCAAGGAAAGAAATTATCTACTTGTCATCATTGAAGAATTGATACTGATTGACATTATCTAGAACCTTTGGACAAAAAACCAACTCTACTATATAGTAACCTTCTTGAAAAAGTGTGGGCTATTGATTTAGCTTTAGTAGAGCTATAGTAACTGCAAGAGAATCAACTCTAGAATTTTAATCATGAGGAATAGAATTGATTGAAAAGGATATAAAATCAAGTTTTGTACTCAAGACTCAATCATGGTAACGCCTTAGCTTATCCTTCTTTACTTGGTATTGTCCATGAATTTACTTTACAATCAACTCAACTTCTCTTTGTGCTTTTAAAATTCTCAATCAATTTTATTTTTCTTATTCCAATCCTAAAAATAGTGCTTCATACTATTTTATGTTGTTAAATTTTTTCAAACACAAGCTTATAAGAATAAGGTTATAGCTTACCATCTGGTGATATCAATACAACCCCAACCCTTAAACTAAGAAAATAATAACTCCCATCAAATTCTAATGTCCATATTTTTTCTTCCTTTTTTATGTCTTTGGTTCTTGTATGTCCTTACCCAAATCAAGGTAGTAGACTTTATGATCTGATAATTTAAAAATAATATGTGATCTTGGATCATTTGACTTTAAAACTATATATTTGGATTTCTTTTCAAGATCAAGTTTCTGATTCACATCTTTGATATGAATATGATCACAAGACCAATCCATCTTGACTTCTCCCCTGAGATCCTTGTAGAAGTTTATACTAAAAAACATCCCACAAAAAATAGGAATGTTTGTTACCAAAATTATCATTTAAGCCTTTTATCTAGGAAAGTTGTGAGAATAACTTGAACATCTTTGATCTACCCAATCAATGGAACTTGTATTTATATTGAGTAACATCTCCCTATTTATTTAGTTAGAGTGAGACCAAGGGCATTGGCTACTCTAGCTAACATGATATTATTAAAAGCTCCAAAATATAGAATACAATTGCTCAACTTGAATTTGTTGATCAAGAGTCATATATAGAATGGCTCTATTCTTTTGGATGTAGAAGTAGATGTGGGAGAGGTAGTTTTAATTTTTTTTTGAAAAGAAATCATTAGCATGTTCCTGAATGGTTCTCTATATCAAATCTAATTATCCATTTAAAAGCTCTATGTTATTATTTTGGGTCATAGGTTGGATGTTGGTATTATTTATGGGAATAAGCCCTTGAATTATATTATTATAGGGATGTGATATAACATTTACTTGGTTAAAGATTCCTAGTTGATGATTGGGTAAAACATGGCTTAATGTCAAGTAGTTTATTACTAAAACTTGTTTTAATGCAAGCATATTCCAATTCATGTTATCTAAGACATTTAGAACAAGTAGTTTTGGGTCATTGTTTGGTATAACAAAGGTAGGATTCCCATGTAGGTGTATTTGCTCACCAATATGGATTGATTCAACATATGTGAAAGGAAAAATGTTAATATTCAAGGCTCTTTTTAGGAAGATAGATGTCATCTGGTCTAAGGAATTTTTATATATTCTTAAAGATAAATTATCTACTGACCTATAGGGTGGGGATTTCATGCTTTACATTATTTGTAACTTAGTATTAAATGTTCTAATTGGTTATTTTATGTTCCTTTTGAGGGTGGTGAAATTTTGATACAAAAATCCAAGGCTTACTACCCTAAAAAATTGGTCAATAAAAGTATCATTGAACTAATTCCATCTTATAATGGAATCTTCTAACAAGTTGAGGAACCAATCATAAGCCACATCTCAAAATATAAAGGGGAAAAGGTGGCAAGCCACGTCTTGATGAATTACATTAAGTAGCTTTAAAGATGATTCTAATGAATTTATATGCTATTCAGTGGTTACTATATCAGTGGGGGTGAAGAGAGGCAAATATATTTTTGGGTTCCTTAGTAGATCATGCATAACTCTAGGGAAATTTATGGATGAGCCAGCTAACAATGCCATGATTGGCAATATGGGTGAAATTTTTTTGTTAGATGAGGAGTTTGGATAGGTCCTAGACTTCTTACATTTACCTTTGTCCACTCTTACCTTTTGATGAATTTATAAGGATGTTAAAGGGACCCTAGTTTTAGATCGAGATCTAGTTCTAATATTAGGAAACTCCAAGATGCAAAACATGCATTAATAAATAGAGAGCATAATAATTTAAATGGTATATTCAAATGTGTCAAATATTAAAAATAACAGTTAAATTATTACAAAAAATCCTTTACAAACCTTATCAAATAGCTTTACCTTGATCTTTAAGGATCTAGTCTTTAAAAACTTGAAGATCTCAATACTAGATAAATACAATTAGTTCCACATATTAGCCTATAAAGATCAACGTTAGACCAGTATTTTAAAGCATTTATATGCCTAATTTAACAATCTAAGAGCATTTGATCATTTTAAAATATATTTCAACACAAAGCTATGTAAAGGTTTACTCAATCCCAAGTGAATTAGATAAATTTTGATCTTAAATGTCTAGATTTAGTATAAGCAAGGTCTCAATGCTGAACTTTACATAAATTATCACAAATATATAAATTATTTACTAAATTTATCTCAACCTTTGGAAAGATGAATAAGACAACCTTAAGTATGCCTAAAGAATTGGGTATTTCACATATCTTTAAGGTTCAACATAAATTTAGACAACAAAAATAAATATTTCCAAATTTATATGAATGAACAATAAATTTGATGGAATCCTTCAAAGAATGTAAATATTCATAAAAAGCATGTAGATGTTTAGTGTTATTTAACAATATTTTTGTACTTTAAAACAATTATGCATATATTTAACAAAGTACACTACAATTTCACTAAGATGCATGAAATTAATCACATATGGTCCCTCCATCTAATGCCAACTTTTTCCTTATTATTGATGCAATTAATGTGCTTCATGTGTCACTAAGGAACAAGAAGAAAGTAATAAACTCAATTTTAAGTCCTGTAATACTTTGGGCTTGAGTTTTTTCTACACCTACTACTGAAAATATCAAAAAATTAGAGATATGGGCACCACTTGTAAGTTTGTAAGAAAACCCTTTTGTTGTGATAACAATTTAAATAATAGCGACACTTTATTTCTTTCCAATCTTTGTGAAATTTCTCTAAACTTTTCCACTTATTTCCCAAGAACAAAGAAACCATAAATATTTATAGAATAAGCTAAACTAAAGTGATTCATGGGGTAGATCCAAAGGTAAGTAGGGTAGGGTAGAAAATAAATTTTGCTTCAGATGGTTAGAAGTGTAAAATCTTCTAACCTCTATGATAATAACATGTAAAACTAGCATTCACGAAACCTAAAGTAATACTCAAATATAAATTAATGTAGTTGAGACTTCAAGGGAAAGGAGGTGCATATATTTGAAAGCATAGGTTCCATGAAAGTTACTTATTCACATCAAATTGTATAATCACATTCAATCATAAATAAGATAAAATAGAGAACATAAAACAATAGATTTATTAGCCTAGTGTTAAACTCAAACCAATAGATACGTACATTGATATTGTTTCCAGATTAGTTTGTAGAAGAGAAACTATTAACTCTCTAAAATAATGAGAATCATAAACTATAGAACACACAAGAGAGCATTCAAATAATCTCATGAATTCTTACCTCTTTTGAGTTAATTATCTAACAACTATTCTTGAAAATTACATTGAGGGGGAATACCCCTATATATTGGCCTCAAAATTCTTATGAAAGTTCAAGTGGGCCCATTAAAAGATACCCAAAGATAGATAGGTGGATTTTATATTTTAAATAACAATAACTAAAATGCCACATAATACAAGGGAATATTCTAAATTTGAATTTACAAAGCAAAGAAAAATATTCCTATAGGCCTTAGTTACCTTGGCTGAGCTAGTTGTGGCCATTGTGATTAAATGGGAACTTATTATTATAATGCCACTTGTTGTTGCCTTAGAGGAGGTTTTTGAGGTGCTATTTTTTTCCATGGAAGGGGTTGTTATATAGTTACTTTATGACCAACTTATTATTGCAACCTTTGTTTCTATGCATCCTCCCTTGTCTAAACATTAGAGCATGCTAAGTAGTCTAGTTTATCTGATGAAATTAAGGATCATAAGCTAAATTAGGTATAATTTTTCTTGACTAAGCCTTCCATGGTCTTCAAGTAAAATTATAAGTTATTTTTAAATATCCTCAACTCTTTTTATCCTTTGGTTAGCAAAATTCATAATGCTCATCACTTTAGTGGCAGTCTTGGCATTGGATATGTCTTATTAGAATTTTGCAATAAATACTTTAATTTGAGCCCTAAATTCTTAGTCATCAATAAAGCTACCATCAGGTTTGGTTAATATGGTGACCATAACATCATTTAGCAATATGGAAATCTTGAACTCTATTTTTTATATTGATGCAATTACATCATTAACTTGTTCTAGCCACCTTTTAAATATTCTCCTTTCATTCATCATTATATTCTATGCCAGGATGATGTCTTTAAGTGGAAATGTCTTATGGTCTAGTAACTTATTATTCCTTAAAACTCTATTAAAGATTTACAACTTGGCATCATAAAGTGCAAGTATTTGGTCATATTTAATGACCATATTAAACTATAGAGTCCCATCCTCTTGACTTCTCTTCATGACCTTATATAAACTAAAGACATTGATGATTAAATTTATTATTTAGATTGTAGTATTCTATGGAAATGTAGACAATGGTTAATCCATCTCAATATTTTCACTTATTACTTCACACCTTTCATTAAGGACACTGTGGATTCTACATTGGCTTGACCATTGACATAGGGTCCTTTGCATACTCATCTAATTCACCTAGGCCATCCTTCTTCTTCTTTGTTAAATTGATGAGGGAATCTTCAATTTCATGAGACAACTAAGATGTATTGGGTCTATTCATATTGCATATTTGGCACTATTTTTATGGTACCTATATCAACATCAAATTTCATGCCAATCTATGGTGTAGAGAGGACTACCAAAGGTCTCTCTTGTCTTATTACCCGTATAATATATGTGACCCAATTTAGGACAATAGTAGGAATTATATTTACTAGAGATGGCACCAAAGGTGGTATAGATATGGAAAAGGTTAGATCTAGAGCAAAAATTCATGGAAATTTTGTTGGGTCTATCTACGCAAGTGTGACAAATGAAGTTATTTCAATGACCATATTTAGAATAAATGAAGGAAATTTGGGGGGTATACTCACCATTGTAGCTATAACAACATTGATTGGGGATACAAACAAAAGTGGATTTGGAAAGGTAAAGTTTTTTGAAATGGGCCTTAATGGCCTTGCTAATGTAGGGGAACTAATAACAAGTGTTGTATTAGTTATTGCTTCTTGGGAAGAAGTAGAACTAATAGTCTAACTAGCACTAATGCTTGATGAAGATCTAATATTAATTGTTGCATGAGAAATGAAATAGGGGATGGTAAATCATAAGGAACCACTATTTTGGCCTAAGATAGTATTAACTAAATATTTAGTAGTGGTAGTTGTAGTTACTAATGATATTGAAGCCAATGGGGGAAACACAATAGATGGGATACTTGTGGAAGTAATAACAGGAGTAGTCATAAGTGGGATGATTGTTTGTGTTGTGATCATTGATGGAGAAGTAATGGTAGGAGGATTAAATATAGAAACATAAGTATTTTGAGATGTACTTGTAATTGGAAAATAATTTAGTGGTAAGGTACTTACATTTGGAGCTCATGCTCTAAGGGTAGCCTATGGTGTGCTAATGATAAAAATAGTAGTATATGGATCAACTCTTAAAGAGGGAGCATTTTCTTGTTCTTGTACAACTTGGGTGCCTAAAATATTTGCTTGCATTGGAGGATTTACAATCACTTGATAAGCTAATGGAGGGGTTATTTATCTTCTAATAATTGTCTTAGTCTCCCTTTTACTCTTATAAACTTTCTAAATGTTTCTACCAGCTAGTACCTATACTTCTTCCATGGAGATCTCAATGCATTGTTCAAATTCAGCAAGGTGAATATCAATAGGGTCAAGTTGATCTAAGATTTATAGAATGGATCCCATACCATATGCAAAGATTATTGTTGTCTCTTGGGAGGGTTAAGGTTCACTACTAGATCCTACTTACTCAAATCATGGAGGTAAGTCTTGAATGCTTAAAGTGGCAAGTTGTGGAGGTCTATTTGGCATATTCCTAACAAGAGGAATTTTGTCTTCATCTTATTCATCTCTTCCTTCCTCATAGCTAGTTTAAAATATGTTCCCATGTGTTGGTGGTGGCTGAAACTTGAAAAATATCATGCTTTTTCTTCTCCTTATCTAATTTCATCTCCATTTTAATATTCCTCATTACTGCATTCTAGAGTACCAACCCATCATTTAGATCATCTCTATATATATACTTGTGGACTTATTTATTCTTGTATTCTATTTATACATATTTATTTAATCTAAATAGATGATTATTAATGATATTATTCAAATTTCATTATCTAAATTCATCTTTAGGTAATAGGTAAGAACATTTATGCCTAACAACTACAATAATATAATACCACATGGTAATCTTAGTCATCCCTAGTTTATTAGGAACCTTATGGGGGGTTATTTTATTCTTGTCCTTAAATATTCCATCAAATCCATGCAAAATTTTATAGGCCATTTCCTTTTTAGTTAGTTTCATTTGTACAAACCTTGGAAGTCTAGGAGGGGCCACCATCACTCCTTCCATTTTGATAACCATGTAGTTTGGGTATAACTAGTAAAAACCCATGTATTTTAATGTTTCCCTAATTTTAGGGAAAACCATCTACATATAAAATTAATTGATTAATTGGTAGACCAATGGGTAGAACCATTCTAAATCACTCTCATATTGCATCTAAATTTATGAATATATATTGTAGAAAATAGTTGAGGCACAACTTTTTATGCTCAAGAGACCATGAAGTTCAACCTAATTACGCAATTGCATAGATTTCATCTTATAAGTATCTCATCATAAATAATTAGGAACCATTATTACAAGTGTCATGTATTGCATACACCAAGTTATTATTGATAATTTCCCCAAATGTGGGAATCTGCTAGTATTTTAGGATTATTTGCAGGAATAGAATAGTCCTTATGTCCACATAATTAATGTGTCAACTACCAAATATTCTATTCAAGAGAGCTAGGCCAATTTTTACTTCTTGTCTAAATTATTGGATGAAAAAGTTTCCTTGATCATCCATGAAAATAGTTGATGTTGGGTTAGTCACCCGTGAATCCAAGACCTTTGGGGAGTGCACTTCATACCAGTTGTCAATGATGACCTATTTATATTCTATAAGTGGGGAGGGAAGGTCATCATATTTTTTGAATCTTTGTATTACTATGAAAATAGTAATGATCCCTTGGAAAATTAATTTAATCATCTTGTCTTCACACTTGGACCTCCCAAAAATATTGTAAACTAGGTTAGTGCATGGCATGACCTCTGGATTATCTACATCGTTGTGGAGGCTAACTACATTAATGAAAATGATATCAAAATCTAGATGGATTTCATGAGGCATGATTTTATTCTCATCAACACCCCTAGTTTCTCATTCATTAAAATATATAGTACTATAATGTAAGTCAGCAAATGTTATGGCATCATGAATAAATTTATTATCTTTAAAGATGACTGAAGAACCATTATCATATAGAAAGTCATCTTTCTTGGAGGAAATATTCTTACTTGGAGTAGAATAACCTACTTGTGCCATCTTTTTCAATACATTAGGTATCAATTAATGTCTCTTTGTATCCTTATATAATTTTCAAGATCCAATAATGGTGATGGGGAGTGAATTTTTCTAATTGCTTGAGCTTTGCCAAATTTTGAGAGCATAGACAATAAATAAATCAAATGTGTATATATTCAAAATGTAAATAAAAATACCCTTGATTATATAGCCTTTTGAATGACCATTCTAATTAATGTAATATTGATGGTGATCTTGGTTCATTTTATATTAATGGAAAGCTTGTCAACCTTGTATATATTTGAAACAACTTTGAACTATTACTTTTAGCAATTAATTTCACTAGAATTAAATTTTGATTTAATTTATCTTTGATTTGACATCAATGTTAGATTTAAATCTAAATACTTCCACCTTTCAACACTTGGCTACCACCTCATATCTAGTTAAGTAATCATGTGGCCTGAACATGACCAAGCTATCTAGTCGGATTGAAATACAAACACATGGAACCTTTTGATTGCCTAAAAAATGCTTAGAATTTAGCTTTTCATGATGACTCATCTATATCTCGTGACGTGGCATCTTTTAATTCCTAGTAAACTCTCAGGTAGTGATATTCAATTCTAATAGGCTATGAGAATGCCATGTGGCATCATCACATAGGCTCACAAGGTACATGCATCATTATTACAAGCTATTATTTGTTCTTTTACCAAGTTTCATTCTTGGAAATCACCTTAAATAGTTGTATACCATCAAACCTTGATCAGATGGCTCAGTACAAATATATGTCTACCTTGTGAGCCTTTATGAGATTTGGATTAATTTAATGTAGTGTAAACATGTGGTGACCTTAGATGAACATAAAGAGGACATGAATAACCTTATAATGTCATTGGGGTCTGGTTGGTTACTACTGAGACATATGATGTCATATCATGACCTTATACATTGTAGTGGGATGCATGGTGTCTTGGATTAGATGGGTTTTCTTATGGGGGATAAGATCATAACACATAGCCCTAGTATTTGAATTCTAATGGATATATTCTCATGATCCCTCTATATGATGCCACATAGCTCATAAACTTGGTAGATTTACTCTAGGTGTCTCATGTGGGATACATTGAATCCTTAAGGCATTGTGACGCATAGTGAGGTGGAAATCTATCCTTTTAATCTATAGTCTAAACTTTGAAATCCTGTGAGGTGTCATAAACCATAACTTTAATTTGACACCTTATGAGGTCAAGTGGGAACTAATTTATCCTCTTGAAGATGATATTTCCCATCTTAGGCAAATTTAAACAATTTAAAGTTTTTTTTTCAATCAAAGGTCAAGTGGGAACTAAGTTATCCTCTTGAAGATGTCATTTCCCATCTTAGGCAAATTTAAACAATTTAAAGTTTTTTTTTTCAATCAAATGCCTTAAACACAACATAATGTTAATTTAATAAAACCCATCAAAACTTCTTGTGTTTATGTCTATTAGAGATCTAGGTCTCACTTCCTTAGAAAAAGCATATCTACATATCATTAAACTATCCATGGTCAATAATTCATTTTTTAACAACACTTGAATAATACTATAAATAATTTGAATATTTCTAGGTATCAATCCTTATTTCAAAATGAATGATTAAACCAAAATTATAGAAACTCAAGTATTGGTAAATTTAATTGATTATCTATGTAGTTAAATGATTTAATATGCTTAGCATCCTAGGGACTTTTTAAAATTGAAGAAAGGAGGGTCCCCATTCTAGGAATAGGGGAATGTTGATCATCAAAAACATGTAGGTAAGGACTGGTATGATTTACCTATGATAGTTGATTCTAAATTTTAGCTGCTTTATCTATTCACATGGCATAGTTGAGCATATTTCTAATTTGAATTATTTTTTATTTTGGAACATTTAAACATGTTCCTTGCTTATTAGAAATGGTGCCCTGGTCATTACTTATGTTTCTAGTGTATGGACATATGTATATGTCCTCATATTGAGTGTGGAACATTTGAACATTCCCATTTTTTATGGTCTCCTTAGACCCCTCTTTGTGTGACTAATCTGTGTGTGTGATTATGTATTTGGATCTTGTTATCTTATATACATTACCATTATACATATTATGCATCTTAGGCCTTGTATTCATACTTCAATATTCATTGATATATATTCTTTAACATGTTACTACTACATGATTATTTATAACATGGTTCACATAGATACATCATAGTCATCTTATCCTTTCGAGATAAGGTGACTGTCACTTTTTCATTCCCCTCACCTAAAAATGAAGTTCATATCAATGGCATAATGCCATAGATACATGACTTCACAAACATTTAGTTTACATAATAGATAGAATTTGATTTAGTCTACATGATTAAGATATATAAATCAAATAAAATTATATACATTTGGCATAAATTTGGGACATAGATTTATTAGATTTGTGATACATATTATACACATTAAATAGATCATAGGTTTCATTTTGATAGATAATTTATCATGAGACACATTTTATCTATATATTCCATTCAAATGCACCAAATTATAGATATGTTCTTCACATTATACTAATATTCATGCATTAACTCTACCAAAATAAACTATTTGAGATTTCGTCTACTACATGAGTTGGATTATTTTATTATTTTTATTGAGATTATTCACTCATGATGGACATGACACTATTCTTTTATTTCAAGTTAATATGGTTACACCATTCGAATTAGGTAATATTGGATATATTATGTTACATTTAAGTTGTAAAATTGACATTTTTGTCTCTTAATGTACTTAACACAACACACCCTTATATCAAATTGGGGGAATGATCAAACTTCAATTCTCATATTCAAATCTCTAAGGTGTAGTTATGAATTAATCTCCAATTCTTTAGAAATAAATCATCATTACCAAATAAAAATATCAAGGGGTAATGTGTTTGCATAGACACACATGTGTACTCTTTCCTTACTCTCTTTTATTTAAATAAATTTTAATTATTCATTCTCAGATTATGTTCACTAAATACATTGATATCATGATCTTGGTTTTAGGTCATACATTTACAAATAATTAAAATGGGTATCACATCAATCAAGACATGTTATACAAATCATGGTATATTTTTTGTTTCCTTTAAAATAGTGATTTCATCCTTATTCATTACTATAATAAGAGAGAGGAGAATGTAGATTCTTAAATATATATTTATATTTTAAACTACTCTAATGAACTTTAAAATTATTAATCCAGTCTCTACCCTTCAGTTAAAGATCTTCCATGTAGATGATAGGCTCATCTTTGCCATCTATTGGGCTAAATGCTTATCTTCTACTCCAAAATTCATAATCTAATCACCAATATTATTTTTATCCCATAATACACTTCTTCAAATCTGATATATATCCTTCGCTATAGGTTAAAAAAATATATAAACCTTCCATCTTCCTATACAACTGCATTTAGACATTGACAATAACATTGATGCTACCTTCATTGATTTAACAAAAGTGTCATTGTATTCTAAAAAATTAATTTCTCAAATATTATAATGCATATGGTTTGGCCTAATAATAAGTTTAATTAGCCCTTTTCTGGTAATATTTAAAAAATGTGTTGTATAAATACAAGTACAAGACCACTCGTATCACCAATTATATATAAATTTATATTTAAGATATTACAAAGCACACATATAGTAAAATTCACCTTTTAAATATCCAAAAATACCTTAATATTCATTAATTTAAGATTGGTCATAGGATTTATCATAGTGTATGTCTAAATAGTTCAAATATATTCCCATGGGCCATATTTGTCAATTTACAATTTATATCATTTAAATGCACTCACATATAGTATATTTGACCCGTGTGAAGACAATCCAACACATGGATGTGCAATATATGTGTTTGAGGTCCTATTAACAACTAAGGTAGTTCTTATTGATTAAAGGGTCTTTTATATCATCTTGATAGTATGATTATGCTAAAACTATCAAGTTACAAGAAATATAATTTACATGCACTCACATATAGTATATTTCATCCTTGTGCACACACATGCCAACACATAGGTGAGAACTACATATGTTTTAGTCCCTATTTTGATAAGTAGATATGTAATTAGTGATCATTTACAAAGGGATATTTGAGATCGTATTAACATTGTGTTCCCATTAACCTTTTTTTGTTAAGGTAACCTAACATAGGGTGAAGATCTAGGGTTTCAACTATATTTTGATATCAAAATCATATCTATGTGATCTAAAAACATAATGTGAAAGGTGAGATAAAAATCATAAATCCCCATATGGATGATCTAATGAATATTAGATATTACATACAAGATAAAATCACTAAAACATAGACAATAGTATCAATGCACATTTCTCTAAGGTTATGCAATTGTTTATGTTATCTAAAATTCAATTTTCATAATCTAATGACTGGATAAAAATATTTAGGTAGTATATTTATACATGTGTCTTGCTCATATCTACCTACACATTAGTATTTTAAATAATTAAAATTATTACTTTCTATTTATATTATTATAATATTTAATTTTATACTTTCAATATTTAGTACATGCTGAGATTCATTAGTTCTTATCAGAATATATTTAGAATATAAATTCATTAATTATCCTAATTTAGAAAGTATCTTACTTTTTGTTTTACTAAAATACTCTATATTCTCTAATTCTATTTTAAAAAAAGGTTTAAACATTAACATATATATTAGTGCTTCCATGCCCATATTCATTAAAAGTGAAAAATGAGATGCATCAATAGAAATATTTTTCAAATAGGTATGTACAATAAATTGTTAAATCTTAAATTCTTAAAAATTTATAAACTTTTAACTACCCAACCATTGAAAACATGTGTACACAAATAAATTATAATAGTGATATTTGATAAATCAAACATTCCATGAGAGTATATTCATTTATAACAATATTCTATATGAAATTCACTCTATCCATTTTTTTAATCTGCTTCAATCTAAGGGAAACAAAAGAGACTACCCAAAATTAGATTCTCATGTGGATATAATTTTTTTTTTTTTAGTAATACAAAGAGGGAGTTAACCAAATTATAAACTTATAGAGAATTGTTGCCAGTGTGATACAAAATGTGGGT
>JARHVA010003440.1:1330000-1457500 GCA_037957365.1 Torreya grandis
TAGTTCTCAAGTAAAAAATGGTGGTTTTCAAGAAGTCCATATAGGTTACAAAGGGTAGACCACTTAAAAATAATTTTAAAGATTATTATAGTATATAAAAGTTAAAATACATACATTTTAGAAGGTTTGAGACTCAAATAATGTAAAAAATTATTCATCTTTCCCATCACTCTCCTTAGCATCTTTAGATGACAGTTGAGTTTTCAATTAGTACAAGCCTGAAAGAAAGAGTTGGAAGATCATACCTTGGTCATAATATGGGTCCCTAAAACCTTACACTTTGTGGAATTTGTTTCTTAGTTAAGTCCCATTTCTCTATGAACAATTACTAATAGTGTAAGGGGCTCATAATGTCTTATTCATCCAAGTAGGGTCTAGGTTTGCCTCTATTTCTCCACTTCAAAGTATAATGTAAGAAAATGGTTATTTTGGGGTGATTTTAGGGATCAAATGGACCATTTTGATGTTAATTTCATAAATTATCTCACTTGAACAAGATGTCTATAGTAAATAAATAGGTGCCTCATGTATGGTGTAAACATTACCATCCCAACTACAATGATGTTTTGATTGGATGTTGGGTGTTGTCATATCTAAAAGTTCTCAAGTTAGTTTATTATTCATGATATACATCTCACTTTAAAATAATTCATGTGACCTCACCTTTAAATATGGTTTCCTTAAAGACAACCCATGGTGGCATGGTTCTATAAAAACAAGGTATAACAGATGGATGGCTTCCTATAGGCTTAATTTCTAAAATTTATCACAAATGGAAATAGAGAGGTAAATATTGGTTTATAAATATAATTTGAGAACAATTAAGTCAATAAAACTAAGTAAATATATAATTCATAATATCAGAAAAAACCAAGATAGGTTTTGTCCACCCACAAGTTTGTAGGCGTGTTAATGTACATTTATGGTTTATAAACCTCATATTAGAAATGTATAGGCATAAGAAGGACCTGATATGGACTTAAAAACACACATATATCCTTTAAAAATGATAAAAAAAAAATTGGAATAACATTTATGAATTAATAAGTTCCAATATTCACACATGACTCTTGTCGATGAAGTGAAATCATCTACAGGCTTGTGTATACAAAATAGAGCAAACTCTAAACTATAAAATGTTTGAAGGGGGTCAAAATTTCTATTATATAAAAGAGAGTAAAAAATCATGTGAATTGTGTGTGTGTGTGTGTGTGTGTGTGTGTGTGTGTGTGTGTGTGTGTGTGTGTGTGTGTGTGTGTGTGTGTGTGTGTGTGTGTGTGTGTGTGTGTGTGTGTGTGTGTGTGTGTGTGTGTGTGTGTGTGTGTGTGTTTGTGTGTGTGTGTGAAATTTTAATAAATTTGAAAACATGTTAATAGCTTAATTAAAAGCAAATGTAGACCTATATGTTTATAGAGTTATAGGTCCACATGCTCAACCGAAAGTCAAATAGTGTGAAATAGAGTGTTTGAATCTCCCAGGATGTTATTAAATCCATAAAATTATGAAATAAGATGAAAAAAATAGTATAAACACCTATATATAATGACAATATAACCCAAAAGATGACTGATGCCATCAAAGAGAACATGAGGCTGAATATGCCTAAATGCTCATACATAGGCCTATGTATGAGAAGAAGAGGAAGATATATGAATGATAATGAGAGATTTTTTTTTTAGAGATTATAAATAAAATAAATATAAATATTTGGTATTTTATTAGACCACTAATGTGCTCAAACTCATTAGTGAGGATTTATTCCCATGTAGCTAAGAGACCCAAATAGTGACCAACATGTCTATTTGAAAACTCACTTGAGAAAGGATAATTGTGAATTAAATGAAAATTATAGGGAATATTGATGGATATATAAATACATGATAAATATTCTCATAAATTATGGATTATTTGGTTAAATATAAAAAGAAAATGTAGAATAATGGGTCAAAATCACTAGTAGACCTAAACACTCAATGGGTCTACTACAGGTAGAAGGGTTAAAGTTTTTATAATAATGGAAAACTAAAATGAGAAAAAAAGGTATTTAAATGTTTCATAAAAATATAATTTAAATTTTTAAACCAAAAACATACATTTTAAATCCTTTGAGGCCCAAAACCTTAGTCTTAGTTCTCACATAGTCAACTAGCATGAGAGGTCACTTTGTGAAGCTAATAACTTCTTATAATTAGTGAATGGTAGAAAAATAATTTTTTAATTGGTAAAGGGAGTCTCATAATCCAAAAATATATCATTGGTTCACTCATTAAACCCCATTCTTGTATGAACCATCCTTAATACTAGAGGTCTCTCTAAACCATGTTTTAACCTTGTGAATGAGATAGAAGAGCATTTTATTTTGATAAAAATTTTATAAAGTATTTTAATGGTATATAAATATGATATTTGATGTTATAGGGTTCTACATACTCTAATATTCTATAATTTTTTCTTGGTTTAATTCCCTGTTCTTTATGAACCATCTTTAAGATGGTAAACACATAAAACCCTTGTGAACCCCTCCTAAAAGACCCAATGATTTTATATGTGTTAAATTACTTAAAATTTACTAATATATTTTTTAAATTACCATAATTATTCTAATTTCTCCCATGGGTAACTTGAAAAACACACTTGGTAGAACATGTGAAGGGTATAATGTACAAAATAAGTTTAAAAAGCTTAATTATAGGCCTATTTGTGAGTGTGTAAGGTGGAGGTAAGCTCCAAAAACATTATAGAGTATTTTTAATCTTTTAAATATATTTAATAACCCCTTATACACCTTTATATCTCTCCAAAGGTAGTATATGAACTTTTAAAGTTAATAATTTGGGCCAAAAGGGTGATTGCACTATTTTGCTAGCCAAGAAGCTTAATTACAGGCTTATGGATAACTTTTCAAGAGGTTTCATCCTATTTATTTACTTTTAATATGATTTTATAGGCATTATAGGACCATAATAAAACTTTGTAACCTAAAAATTTCTTTAAACACCACTCCAATTCCTCCTCAGGCTTGAACATGCATCTAGGCTAAGGTTTTGGCCATTTCTTGGTTCATCCATTTTTGCATGGTATAAGATCCTCAAATTTCTCTTGGAAAATGATTATGTGTTATGGAAAGTCAAAAAAAAAAAACATTTAATTTATGTTTCACACATATGATAGGTCAATGGAGCCAAATCTCTATTTTTTAGGCCTATAGATCTAATTGATGGGTAATTAGAGAGAGAAATAGATGAAGTACCGTTTCACTTAGGTTATGGTCATAAAACTTTTTAAAGAGTAGGAAAAGATATTGGATACTTAATATATGATTATTTTACTAGGAATTTTTTTATAATTCTCTATACAAACAAATTTGTCTATTTTTATGGCTACAAGGAAATGAAGTCAAGTAAGAGCCTTGGGTATGAAATGGAGTAATAAAAATTATTTGAGGCACTAAAATGGGGTTATAAAATTTTAATAAGGTAGGGATAGGTGATTCATGGATAAATATTTTATTCATGTAGTTGGAAACAAAATTTGAAGCATTTGATACCAAAGAGAGACTGAAAATTTTATGATTTTGAAGACAAAACAAGAAGTTAAATATTATATCTTCATCTTGCATAAAGTGATCTTTAATGGGTTGTTTTAATGAATTCTTATTGATACTAGGTGTGTTTCTTTGCATTTATCCTTCTTATTCATGCCTAAGTGTAAGCATGTCTTCTTTTAAAAGTCATAGGAAGTGTTACACATGGTTTTATTAGTTAGAAAATTGATAAGTCATTAATGTCTACTATTATCACCTCGTGGTTGATCATCCCAAGATATTTTAGCCTTCTTAGCATTCATATTTAAGCATTAGTGTGATAATTAATATTTTTAAATGACATAATCAGATTGTAACTTAGTATTTCATATTGCATTCTTAGCAAGATGAGGACCTCATGTTTGGTGCATAACCTCTATGTTTATTTTCTTATTTTTATCTTTCATCTTTCCATTTTCCATGTAAAAAAAGTAGTAAATTTTTTAATTTAGGTGTTTTACTTGGGATATATCCTAAAATTTATAGGTTTGGCTCCACTGAAGGTCACCCACAACCTAGGATCAATCTCATTACATAGATCAAGTTGAGAAGGCTTTAATCACCCTCTCAAGGGTAAAAATGTGATCCTTAAAACATATATTGATATTTTTTACAAGTGTATGATTATGAAAATGTTTTCGGATGGTACTAAAATAAGTGTTTCAATTCTTATTATGTTGTCCACATTCCATCTATGTATTCCCTCAATGCCTATATTTAACACCACTATGAAACTTTTAGGTTTCCATTTATTAGTATATGTAACCTCACAAATTATTTTTTAATTTTATCCTTTAAATAATGCTCATAGGTTCCTTATATTTTTATGTGACACACCATATTATAGTGTTAGTTGCTATT
Organism: Torreya grandis; assembly: GCA_037957365.1. NCBI lineage: Eukaryota > Viridiplantae > Streptophyta > Pinopsida > Cupressales > Taxaceae > Torreya > Torreya grandis. The sequence continues at coordinate 1,334,445 of JARHVA010003440.1, forward strand.
ATATTATTCATTCATCCCTTTTTATTCATTTTGAAACCCTCAATTTTAATAAAAAATCTTCACACAAGAAATAAATTAACTAGTTCTAAGAATAATATCTCAAAACCCTAATCCACATCACTCTGACATATCAATCACATATTTATGGATTGAGCAAGGGGTTTCACATGTAAAGCTTAAAAATTTTAGTGTCACAAGAAGTGTGGATGAATATCACATTAAAATTGAGGGTTTCAAAATGAATAAAAAGGGATGAATTAATAATATAATAGCAACTAACACTATAATATGGTGTGTCACATAAAAATATAAGGAACCTATGAGCATTATTTAAAGGATAAAATTAAAAAATAATTTGTGAGGTTACATATACTAATAAATGGAAACCTAAAATTTTCATAGTGGTGGTAAATATAGGCATTGAGGGAATACATAGATGGAATGTGGCCAACATAATAATAATTGAAACACTTATTTTAGTACCATCCAAAAACATTTTCATAATCATACACTTGTAAAAAATACCATTATATGTTTTAAGGATCACATTTTTTACCCTTGAGAGGGTGATTAAAGCCTTCTCAACTTGATCTAGGGTTTTGAGATATTATTCTTAGAACTAGTTAATTTATTTCTTGTGTGAAGATTTTTTATTTTATATATATATATATATATACATGCATCTAGACATTGTTCATAATTACACTATAATTTTTCACTCCCTACATTGATCCCCACCTTTCATCATCTATTTTAAATTCCTTTTTTGAATATAGTGATATTCATGTGGCACATGTTTCATGTAGATAATCATAATTTCTATATTATTCATCATTTCAGACTTCTTCCATTTAGTCTACCTTTTTTCTCACTACTAGTTGTACTCACATTCTAATACACAAACAACTAAAAAACAAGATTAAGAATTTATATTTAATAAATATGCATTGTGTATATATAAAAATTTATATTAATACCATCAAAATTAACTTTAGTGTATAATGAAATTCCAATGCCTTTGAGGATAAGTCTACTAAGACACCTGTTAATATCAAAAAATGACTCAAAATTGCATCAAAGTTTATAGCAGATATTTAAGAGAAATAAGGCAAGCAGGATAAAGATGGATGTTTAATAGGTGATTCTATCAATGTTGAAGATGAAAAATATTTTATTGGGGGGGGATTAAGGATAAGTTACAAGGTGATATGTTGGATTAGAATGAGACTCTTGAGGCTGAGAAAGAAAAGTCTAAAGATGTCTCCAAAGAGAAAGGTAAGATTGCAAAGGATAAGAAATAGAAATATTTTAATGAGAAGTTCAACAACCTTGTTAGTTCCCTTAAGGGCAAGGATAATTCTAATAATATGGTTGAAGAATAAAAGATTAAAAAGGCTATAATAACTTGTTTTATTACGGATCTCATAGGACTTAAAGGGAAGGTAAACATTATACATCAAGAGAACATTATATTTTATCAAGTTTCTTTAGCCAAGGAGGATGAGAAAATAATTATAGAGCCTTCAATTTAGAGTGGATATATTGGAAAATGAGAATGAGAATATTTAGAATAATATTAGATTCTTAGTCAATTATATCAAATCAGCCATATATGAGGGGATTTAAAATGTTGAGAATCTCAGAGCTCATCTTAGGAATTTATTTGAAACTAAGACATCTGGCAAAGGTAAAGGTAAGTATGGATAATGTAGTGGATCCTAGTATGTCATGGACAAAGATAAATTGTTGTCTCAAATCGATGCTAATCTTTAAAATATGAAAACCTACTAAGAGGATGTCTCAAGTAATTTAGACTTAGATTATGCACTGGTTCCTCTATAGTTATCATTTATTATTGTTTTTATTATTCATGGGTTATACTTGGGTCATCTCTGGTCTTATTTTGTCCTAGCTTCTCTCATGGTCTTATTTAACCCTTTGTCTCTCTTTTGTTTGTACTAATCCTAAAGTCTGGGGACTCTAGTTCAAAAAAATCTCCCCTCTTTAACCTGAATAAATAAAACTTTAGTGGATATTAACACTCTTATAAGATATCTCAAGTTCACATACTGAGGTAATTGCATAAAGTTTGGGGGTCAAAAGTGGATACTTTTTCTATTTAATGTGATTTAAACATTTTCATGTATGCCATTTATAAAAGTGTACATGGTATTTTCTCATATGATTTATGAAAACTAAGCCTAAAATGCTAATGTAGTTTTAGTTTTTATAACCACATACATTTTATTATTGTTATAAGTAAAAAAATTGTTGATGGATTTCGTTTGGCATTGATGAAAACTATGATTTTACAAGAAAATATATCAACTCGTATTTTGTAAAATATAACATTTTACCTCAAAATCAAAAATGTCACACAAGAGGAAATGTATCCAAACAAATTTGTGTTTAATCAAAAACAAATTTAGTGATTTTTCTTACATTTTCATTATTTTTTATTGAAATTTCTCATTTCTCATTTTGTTTTTACAACACATAATACACCTTCACATGCAGATGGAAATCTAGAAAGTGAAAATGAATAAGTATCCCTCCTGGCCTCCAAAACACTCCAAAACCTCCTACCCCTTAAAAACATCACAACCCTCTTATAGTTCTTCAATCCCCCAAAGGTAGTTAGGAGGAATTGGGAACCCACAAAATAGAAACCAAAATAAAAATTTAGAGTTTAATTAAGGAAATAAGGGATCCACATTCAATAAATCCCCTAAAAATTCATTATCATTTATATTAGATACATTAATAGGTGAATTTGACTCATTAGCTATTCAAATTGATAGGTGGTATGATTATAGAAATATATGCATGACATGTTATAAAAAACTATCTATGGTTGGTTTGAAATATAAAAATTAATCAAATCCCAAATTTGTCCATTATTCAATGATGTAAAAAGTGATGTTCCACTAGATTCATCAACCAAATAGATTTTAATCAATAGGTACACCCACAAGTTGATGAAAATATAAAAATGGGACTTATAGTGGATGGTATTTGATCACCTACCTTGCAACAATAATTTTCTCCCCTCATATTTTTTGAAAAACCTATATTTTGAGTTTATATTTAATGAATTTATAGATTATTTTGAATCCTCATATGTTTAGGTCAAAGGAAAAGGCTTTACCTAGGATAGATTAGGAGAAATTAATGCACTTAATAATTGTACAAGAAAACCTATCTAAAAAACACATCCTCCTAAGACAATTCCCTATATAGTCAAGTAGATTATATAGATTCATTGTTTTAATACACTTAATTAGGCTAATGATAATAGAATTTAGCATATGATCAAGGTTTATCATACTAATACCAATGAGGGTTGACATGGGGAGGATTCATATAGAATTATTATCTACCTCACCATTACATATCATTTGGTGGTGTATGAACTAGACATAAAGAGGAAAAATATGATTTAATCCATCCTACTTATGGTAGTCTTAATGTTGCCAAGATGATATTAATATCATTGATGTAAGTATAACTTCCTAAGTATCTTATATATTTTACACATTTGGAAAAATAATATCAAACCTATTAATTTCAAATATTTATACAATTTAAAGGTTAGTATTTAATTTTCATAAAACTATCAAAATGTATATGTGGTTTTTTATGTTACAGTAGGATTGTGGAGACTACATGAGCACATATGTTTCTAATATTGCACATGTATATAAATAATTTAGGTAATTTCTAAGGATTTAATAATATTATAGTTCATTACATGTATGTAACTATATACATACACACACACATGTAGAGATATACATACATACGTGTGTGTGTGTGTGTGTGTGTGTGTGTGTGTGTGTGTGTGTGTCTATACACACACACACACACAAAAACATATACATATATGTATAGACACACACCCAGATACATACTTTTGCATACACATATACATACACAAATATATATCTATAAATCTCTCTCTCTCTCTCTCTCTCTCTCTCTCTCTCTCTCTCTCTCTCTCTCTCTCTCTCTCTCTCTGTGTGTGTGTGTGTGTGTGTGTGTGTGCGCATGCATGTGCACGCACACATGCATACATACATATATTTGTGTCTATATGTATGTGTACACACACACACACACGTGACTAACATTGATATATTTTTTTTTAATTGATGACCACAGTAAACATTACACCATTTATTACAGTGAGAAAAAGTATTTCTACTATGATTTAATTTTCATAGCATCTCATGGATCTATGAACTTCTTTTAATGTTTAAGTGTAAATATGGATTTTTATTTTTTAATTTTACTATGTACTTATGAAATTCAGTGATGCATAGTAAAACTATCTATGTAGACTACTTTAAAAATATCTTATAGTCCTTTTCAAATTATATTTAGGTGTGACATGGTACAATATAATTTAATTTTTAAATTAAGCTATTATATTTCAAAATTATAGTTAGTTGATTTAAATTTTTATGAGCTAATTTTAAATTCTTATTTTGTATGTGTGTGTGTGTGTGTGTGTGTGTGGGTATGTACATTGTCCAACCCATTCCCCTATAAGGAGTAGGAAACCAACTCTTATTGGTTCTTTGTTTCACACTCTTGTTAGCCTTCCTAAACCTACCACTATCCCTATTTAAAACTAGATGCAAGTTGAATGTGACCATCATATTTTAGTAAGTGCACCTTTGAAAAAAAACTATATCATTTTAAAAGTAACTTGTTAATTTTTTAATTATTGTGTTTTGATATGTAAAGTTTGTGATAATATTTTTATATGAATAAGTTTATCTAAAGGTGAGTTTTGAGAAGAATATGACCTATAATCATTCATCTCATACACCTTCATTTGTGAGCAAGTTAAGAGTGGGAGAACCTTATACATTCAAGGCAAATGGAGAAATGCACTTTTATGAGTAGGATATTGTCTTATGACATTTTTTATATGCCTATATAGATTGATGTACAATTGGTTAACATTGTATGTCTCTATGGAATTGACCTAGGATATATTCAAGTAATTTATTTCAATCATTTCATCTTAAATATTATTGTTGATTTTACCTTATGGATTTGATTTTAATCTATTAAATGGGCTAACATTGATATTATTCCATCATTAAATTGTTTGATAAATATTTTTATGAAGATAAAAAATGATGGGTGAGGGTGGTATTTATGAATCATGTGTATTTATTAATTTGATAACATTTTAAAAGAAGTAAAGGTGTCTATAAAATTATTCAATGGAGGAAAAGATCATAAATAATGATGGGTAAGGATGGGATTTCTAAAGTGTGTGTAGGTACTGCTCTGATAACATTTAAAACAAGAAGTACAAGTTTATATATCATGATTCATTGGAGGTAAATATCATAAATGATGATGGGAATGGGAGTAATTTGTGAAGAATTTGTAATTATTACTCTAATAACATTTCAATAAAAAATTAAATGTTTCTACATCATGATTCGGTGGAGCATTAATTTAAATTCATCTTCACCATTTGATTATATTTATAAACTCATATATTACATCTAATATTTATTGAATGGATTAATATAGATATAAAAGGACTTTTTAATTTTCTTCTTATGCATAATAAATTTATATATTATTTTATGATGTTATTTTTTATAAAAAATAATTTAAGTTTGAATCTTTCTTTACCTTTTAAGTGTTTAATAAATTATATAGAAATAAAATATTAAAAAAAAATAATCCCTATCATGACCTATGAATCCATGGGGAAATTCATTTTTTAACTAGTCCCATGTCAATAAAAATTGATAAGAAATGTTGTCAAAATTCAAGCCTTAGTTGGATATATGCACCTTTAGGGTCTAATCACTAAAACTTGGCACCACCATCATGTGGAGGGTGCCTAATAACCTATATGACTTCATTATTGTCCTTAGAATACACCTAGTTAGGAGATAGTGTATCCATTTCACCATCAAGAAGGTCCATCCTCTGTACACTAAAATTGTAGATTTTAAAGAAAACTTTAGACACATGTCAAATGAAAATATTAAGCCATATATACAAAAAAAATAATCATCACATTCATGTTAAATACTTAGAATTTACCATGGATCACTTGAATTTAAAATAAGAGATAAATGTTAGGAAGAATATTCAAAAATTAGTCATGAAATGCTATTTTAATGTAGTTAGGAAAAAATTCTTTGCCTATAGTAGATATTTCTTCTTCAATATTTAGTTTTAAATATGCACCTTTAAGGCCTAATATATAAAAATTAGCATATTCACCAAATTATAAATTTATAATAACCTATATGACCACATTATTGACATCAAATTATGCCTGATTAGGAGATGAAGCACCTATTTTAACCTTGATAAGGCCCTTCCCTATTAGGTAAATTGGTATTTTTTAATAGACTTTAGGCATAGATAAAATCAAAACCATAAGTCATCTACATAAAATAATATAAACATCACATGCATTTTCAAGCCCTATATTTTCACACTGGGGCAATTAGATGTGAAATAAGAGATGGAATGGAAAATGATTCAATGATTAGTCCTAAAATGATTTTTTATGTAGTTTAGAGACAAGTGCTTGGCCTCACATAGACATTTATAGTTCCCAAACCTTTGCTTGATAATCCATCACTTCCAAAACCTTGGTAATATAAAATTACATATGTTACCACCATGATGACCATGTATATACATGTTTTTAAAATAACTTTAGCATCAAAAATGACTAAAAATAAATGTTATTAATATTCATGTTGAAATTAGGTATATCTACCTCCATGGCCTTGTGGCTTACATTTGTCATCATCACCACATGAAGGGTGATAAATAAAATCTAGGACTACATTCTCAAAATTGGAGTATGTTTAGTTAGGAGACACAAAACCCATTCTATCCTCAAGAAGGCCCTTACCTATATAGTAAAATTAAAATTTTTGGGAAACTTCAGATATGTGTCAAATGAAAATCATAAGTCAACTACATGAATTGAAAGAACCATCATGTGTGTGTTAAAATAGTCAACCATAAATAGATAAATTTATCAAATTTTAAGGGTGAGTATAATTATCAAATCATGAAAAGATAGACATGCATTGTGTAAAACCAAACATAATAGGATATGTGTGGAACAAAAACCCTGATTTGAAAAATAATGATGTTGGTGCATGAAATGTTTTACTATTCATAGGACCACGTACATGGTATTAATTTGTATACACTAAAATCACATACATATTACTTAATATAAACATTAATTATAGGGTTAACCATAAGCCTAAAACTCAAAGATTAAAACCTTAAACTCTACACTCTAAACCAATTAGGTTCTTAATGCTTAATTTGGCCCAATTGCATCACTAATCTCTATGACTAATTGGGTCAATATATGATGACATTGGGGATATTTGATACTAAATTTACATTATTTATCACAAATAGGATCAAAAATATGAAATTAGACCCAATTTCCTTCATGGTGGGACCCCATACCCTAAACACCATATTCTAAATCATAAACACCAAGCCTTAAGACCTAATCTCTAAACCCTAAATCCCAAATCATAAACCTTAAAAAAAAATTATTTATCCCAAATAAACATACTTTACGATAATAATTAGGTCCACATGGCTCAATTTGTCCTATATTACTCACTTATTACCCCAATTATCTAATTGGATCAATATATGATGATATTGGGGCTAATTGAGCATAGAATCATTTTTTAGTAAAAATTTAGGTTAAATGAGATAAAATTGGCCCCAATTACCTTTTTAATTAGACCATATTTACCAAAACTATAAACCTTATGTCATAAATATTATACCCTAAGCTATAAATCCTAAATCATAAATCATAAAATGTAAACTGTAAATAAAATTGATTTAACCCTGATAAACATCATCTAAATTAAAAATTGTGTTTAAAGGGATCCATTTTGACTAAATCACATCACTAATTACCCAAATTGACTAATTGGAAAAATATAGGATTACATTAGGTAAATTAAGCCCAAAATCACATTTTATGGTCATAAATAGGTTCAAAAATTCAAATTGGCCTCAATTAGCTTTGTGATTAGACCTTATACCCTTAACCCTAAAACCTAAATCATAAAACTCTAAACATTAATCCAATTGATTTATCCCTGATTAACATTGTTTAAATTAAAAATTAAGGTTTAGATGGATCAAGTTGGCCCATATCACATTATTGATTTCCCCAATTAACAAATTATCTCAATCTATGATGACATTGGGGTTAATTGAGACATACATCACATTATGTAGTATAAATATGTTCAATAATGTCAAATTATCCCCAATTTCCATCAATATTGGACCATATACCCTAAACCCTAAACCTTAAATCTTAAACCCTATTTAATAAACACCAAAGCCTAAAACAATAGATTTATCCCTAATTAACATCTTCTATAGTAATCATTATGTCCACATGTCTAAATTAAACCTAAGTTGTATTACTTATTTTCCTAATTGACTACGTATCTCAATTTGTGATGACTTTGCAACTAATTGAGCCTAAAATCACATTCTTTAGTCCCAAATAGGTTTAAAGATCTCTAGTTTTCCCTAATTTCATTCAATGTTCCACCCTAAACTTGAAACCATAAAGCCTATGCCCTAAACACTAAACCTTAAATGATAAATTTTAAACCCCAAACTAATTGATTTATCCCTAATTAACATCTTTTAGAGTAATAAATAGGCTCACAAGGCTCAAATTAACCTATATCACATCACTAATTACCCCAATTAACTAATTTTCTTAATTTGTATTGACATTATGGCTAATTAAGCCCAAATTACATTTGATAGTCATTAATAGATTCAACAAGCTCAAATTATCCCTAATTCCCTTAACAGTTGGACCATATAAAAAAAACACTAAACCCTATACCTTAAAACATAAGCCCTAAAACATAAATCCTAAATAGTAATCCCTAAACAATAATAACTCTAGACTATAAACTAATTGATTTATTCCAAATTAATAGCATTTATATTAATATTTAGGTTCACAAGGCTCAATTTCACCCAAATTACATCACTAATTGCACCAATTAACTAATTAGCTCAATATGTGATGACATTCAAGCTAATTAAGCCTAACAACACATTTTTAGTCATAAATAAGTTCATGAGACAAAATTTTCCCAATTACCTTCTCAATTAGACCATATATCCTAAACCCTAAACCTTAAGCCCTAATCTATAAACCTTAGAGTAATTGATTTATCCCAAATTAATATCACTTATTTACCTAATTGACTAATCATCTAAATTTTTGGTCAAATTTGGGATTTTTTTCCAAAAATTACACATTGTAGTCACAAATAGGTTGAACAAGCTCAAATTTTCCCTAATTATGTTTATTATTGGACCCTATATCCTAAAATTTAAAACATAATCCTTAGAATATAAGACTTAATCACTAAACCTAAGCCTTAAATATTAAACCCTAAACACTAAACCAATTGATTTAGCCCCAATTAACATCCTTTAGAGTGATAATTAGTTTCACAATGCTTAACTTGGCCCAAATTACATCACTTATTCTCCAATTTGACTAATTAGCTCAACTTGTGATGATAATGGGGCTAATTGAGCGAAAAACTCCTTTTTTAGTCATAAAAAGGTTTAACAAGCTTGAATTGGCTCCTAAATAATTTCAGGATTGGACCTTACACCTTAAAACCTAAACCCTAAAACCTATATGCTAAAAATTAAAATTTGGAAACTAAAACCCTAAACTCTAAAACCTATAATGTAAACCTTAAATCCTAATACCCTAAAACCTAAAAATCTACACACTAAACCAATCTATTTTTTCCAATAAACAACATTAGTATTATAATCAAAATTACGTTTATATTTTTATGATGTATAAAACTTAAATGTTAATAATAAAAATAGGTTAAGGGCATGCATGAAATAGGAAAATTAATAAAAAAAACTACAATAAAATCAAAAAGATGGTCAAACGCATGTCAATGTAATATTAAAATATTGCACCTACATGGTAATTTTGCATACATGGTAATTCCCTATATTTTGTAATTACACATAATTAGTTCTAATTTTTGGCATTTAAAACACATGCCTCAAGGCTTGAGAATGGCATGGATTCATAAAACCAAGGCATGAACATAAATACACATAGTTGAATGCCTGTTTATGATTAAAAATAATAAGATTAAACTTCCACAATGGTAAACATTTAATTTTATTAAAAAATTACATAAAATATGACCATAACATCAAGGACACTTTCCACTTTATAAATATATGTTTTTTATTACATTAAGTTTTTTTTATCTATATTTATCTCTAAGTATATAAAATTTATAAGCCACAACTATATACGTTTATCTTTGTTTATGCATTTTTTATTTCATTGATTAAAATTGGATAAAATTATAGGGTTAAAGACCTAATTCTACTCACATTCAAAATAATATCTATTTTTTGATATTTTAAAGGTACTTATGGGGGTGGGGTAGTCACATGGTTGGTTATGAATTATTGATCATATTTCATGATCTCTTGTTTTGTGAAATGTGTGTGTGTGTGTGTGTGTGTGTGTGTGTGTGTGTGTGTGTGTGTGTGTGTGTGTGTGTGTGTGTGTGTGTGTGTGTGTGTGTGTGTGTGTGTGTGTAGGTTATAAACTAGATGGTCTTATTTATCATTACACTAAAGGGTTTTAAAAAAAAGTAAATGATGCTAAGAAAGTGATGGGGTGCATGGCATGATACATACTATAATTTTCCAAAATAAAATAGTACCTCTTATAATTTTCTATGTTTGACCTACTTATATTTGATAATTTTTTCTAAAAAAAATAGTAGTTTAGAAATTATACTTAAAATTTTACAATTTATGTTCTTAGAGCATCTTAAGAATTTTAGTGTATGTGTTTTAAATAGTTCATACAAGTTTAGGTATCTTGATTTATAAAAAAAATATGTCCACTTAAGACCCATTTTGCCTTACCAATTTTAGGCATGTATCCATTGAATTTTTATGTCAAGATGGTAATATAATGTGTAATTTTACCCATCACTTCATAGGTTCTCCATGGTATTACATTTATTCCTACCCCTACATATAGAAAGTTATTTCATAATTATCTTCCATTTAACTCAATCTCAAAAAGCATACCAAAAATATTACATATCCTACTTGTATAAAATACATTATTTTTAGTTTTAATTTCCCATTAATTTCCCTTTATTTTATATGTACATTTTCTTATTTGTTTCAATAATTAAAATTTTATCCTAGATTTTTAGTAGTTTTTTTGGTTCTACCATGTTGAAAAATTTATTTATCTTTATAGCCTCCATTTTTATTTCTTATCTTCTATGATTTTTACACTTATCCTCAATATATCATCATGTTTATTTATATTAATATATTCAATTTCCTCTTCCTTCACTAATTATCCTTCTATTCTTGTTAGTTTATCCTATATTGTGTTTTTACTTCTTTACGTGGTTATTTACAATTGATTATTTTATCTTTTATTAGATGTGGTAAAATATACTGATTTTATAGGGATCAAGAAACCATGATTTTAAGAAGATTAACACCCATGGTAAAAAATCAAATCCCCATGGGATGCAAAAGAAAAATACCATCAACTAATATGAAGCAAAACTACCAAGAAGATAAAAGCAAAGAAAAAAGAAATATAGTAGATCTAAATAAAAATTAAATGCTACTCAGAGCTAGACCTCTCATGTGATGAAACTTGTTATGTATCCTTATTCTTCTACAACATCAACTATTTATTAGTTCTACCATACGTATAATTTTAAGGACCTTCTAGGGGTTGTTTGGTATTTTTTCAAGAATTCTAATGGTCCTTTTAATTTTAGACTAACATAGGTGTCTTCATCATTCTCCTATTTTATCTTGGTAGTGATGTATTTCTATGGTAAAGTGTATTCCTTATCCTTAATTTATGCAATTCATTCTTAAGTTTAAATATTTTTATATTTCATATCATTCTAATCCTTGATGAGGGATGCCATACAATTCCATATATTCTCTAATTTGTCAAAGAAAACCCTAAATTTCCTATTATGATCCCTATTAATATCTACCTGGACACAAGTCTCCATGTCCCTAGAGACATCATATTCTTTTTAAGATATGGTGATTGTTCAAGGATTTTTGTTCATGGAGGTAGGGGAACAAGTAGTTATGTGTTTAAAGGTGGACTTACCAATGCTGAAAATGGGGAAAAGGGTTAGGAGAAGATGGTAAGGAGGACCCTTCATCTTTTTATGGAAGACTAGATTCATCCATAAAAGAGACTTCAACTAGGGTAACTTTAGTTAGGGGGATGGACTCCCCACACATGGATTCACCATGTTGGATAAGTAAAATAATTAGACCATGGTTGATGATCTCGTTATTTTTACTAATATAATAAGATAGGGTCTTGCATTCCAAGGATTTTAGGAGATAAAATAATAGATTGATATTATAACCACAAAAGTGATTAATAAGTAGGAAATTATGGGAAAAAATCAAGATATACTTACCTTTTATGGACAAATATTTAATTATTTGTAGGCATATTTCTGGATAGTGTTAGAGTAGGTCTTGCCATGGGAAGTCCTTCTCATTCTTTAGCACCACAACCATTCATAATAAATTTTGCATCATCTCAATTTTATGGATCTTATCCTTGAAGGTATTTGCCACATCATAGGAAATTCTAGTCACCTCCTAAATGATTTCTTTAGACACCAAAATAATTATACCCCTCATCCTTATAGTGAATTTACTTCCTAAAAGGAAAAAATTAATCAAAATTTCCTCATCATGGCCCTTGATCCTCTACATTAATTTTTTGATACCACATTTTTAAAGCTTCTTATAATTTTTTTTCCTTTATTGGAATTCATCACATGAAACAGGTTATAAGCAGTCTCTATCACCACCCAATTTTTTTTAGGTTTCATTTTCCCCATTCTATTTAAATTTAGCATCACTTATTATCTTGACATTCGACTGTCAAGATTATTCAAGATATTGGTTTTTATAAATATTAATGTTCTGTTCTTTGGTAAACCAATGATTATATTTTAGGGGAGAGGAGATATACATGACCAATAATAATGTTATCATGCGTGGTTGTCTCATAAAATTATTTTGACTCATCTACATGATCATTATGTATTATGTTTAAAAGTTTATTTGGGATACTATTAGCTCCTTCCCACATGACAAACCTATAATCTCAAACCCTAAATTTGGTAAGATAGTTGGACACAAAATTACCTTCACAAAAAACATTAGTAATGGATAACTCATAAAAGGTGGATATTATAATTTATGCATCATCAATTATGGACTTAATGATGTTAGAGTGGTTGATTTTTCTTGATAAAGCATTGAGGATGTTGATCAAGTCTCCATCAATGGCCAACATAAAAATGTAGGAATTGGAATCAAGTTGTATGCCCTAAAGGGTTGAAATAACTTTGGCTACATGGATGGTTTATTGGCCCAAAGGGCCTACATAGGAGTCAGCTACTTGCCCACCCTAGACCCTGATAACACCTCCTTACCCGACATTACCCATGTTACCTTTTGAGGATCCATCAAAATTGAGTTTCATCCAAGGGTGTATCCATTTGTATAACATCTTAATTCCATGTAATTAGGAGTTTTCATGACTTAGGAGAGGTTCTAAATTCATAAAATGGAGGACTCAATAGGGGAACAAATGGCCTTGTCCTTAGCAAGAAACACACTCCACTTCTTTGATATTAAATAGAACAATTATCAAAAGATGGAGCAAATAGAATAATGACTATTGATGAAGATGTATTCATTCATAAAATTACAAATGGCATAGAAAAAGTGGGATAGAGAGAGGTACCATAATAAAGATAAGGAAGGAATATCCCAAGGCAGTTTCCATTATAGAATCAATTCCTATAGAGAGATGGGATGTACACAAGAAAATAAGAAGTGATAAATAAGGATATATAAGATATAATAATTGAAAGGTCACTCTAAGAAGAGATGGTTGATAAAATATTATGAATATTGATAGATGAATAGTAGTTATGAATGGTCATTCCTTGCTTGATCAAATTATCAGTGGTAAGAAACCTATTCTGAGCTGACAACCATAAAATGATGTCAACCTTGATGATGTGGGTACATTATTTATTTTCATTTAGGATTTTACAACCTAGTTTTACAATTAGAGATTTGTTCATGTTTCTCCAATTTTAAAGACCCAATATTCCATTCAACTTAGGGATGCATTCCTTATCCCATTGTGCCATCACAAATCTAAATGTTTCATATAATCCTTTCTATACTAATTTTCATTTGATCTAATCAATTTTTTTTATCTCTTTTTATTGGTAACTTGAATATGGACATGAAATAGATCAGGATGCTTTAGATTAAGCATGTAAGTGTTTTTATCTTACCTGATTGGGTTACTAGATGGCCTTTCCATATTTTTAGTTAATTTTAAATTCTATTAAGGGGATTCCAAAATTTAGCTTTTAGTTTTCCCATAAAAAGAGGTATCCCCAAGTTTTGGAGGGAAGGTTCCTTGTCTTGAATCTAAGAATAGATTCCATCTTATTTTTAAGGCCCATGTGCATGTTTATGAATAAAATTAAGCTTCTAGGAATTTGATGTACTATTTTGAGACTTTCTCATAATCCATAAGGATTCTTTTTAAAGTTATGGTTTTAGCAATCAATGCCTCCCCAAGAAATAAAGTGTCATAAGCAAATTTATCATGTTTGATCAAGATAGTGTCTTGGCCACTCTTACCCCATTGATGAGTCCTTGTGTTTTTTTATAGTTAATATATCTACCCAACATTTTAGCAAAGATTATCAAGAGATAAAGTGATAGGGTATCCCATTATCTTAGTCCTTTAGTAGAAGATAAAAAATATTTGGGAACACCATTGACCAACACATAATATTTAGGAGTGGAGATATAGCTACAAATGATGTTTTCAAAGGCAAAATTTAAACCAATTTTTTAAATTATATCTAATAGCCTCCAAGAAACTCTTTTGGATTCCTTGTTCATATCAACCTTAATGAGCATTCCTTGTTTTTTAGATATATGAATGGAGTGAATAACTTCATTAAAAATAATTATGTTGTCTATGATTTGTATCTTAGATACAAAAGTTTCATAATTCTCATCAATTATTCTCTCAAGGATGGGTTAGATCCTTCTAACCAAAGTCAAAGAATAGATCTTGTAAACCATAGTGCATAAACTTATAGGTCTAAAATATTTAAGTTGATTCATTCCTAGATTTTTGGGGATGACCACCAAGAACATATTATTCATCTCTTTTAGAATAATACTATTTTTTTAAAAAATATAAACTATTTATTATACATAAAAGTATATTATATCCTATTTTTATTGAAATAAAAGAAGAGGAAAGCCAACTGGTCCTAGGAACTTACCTCTTTCAATTGAGAAAATCACCTCTTTTATATCATTATCTAATGAAAGATTTAGGAATTCAACATTCTTATCTTTTGCTATTAATCTTTAGATGTTATCCAAGATTATTTGTTTTATATTAGCCTCTAGTGAATTATTTTCCTTTAACATATTTTTGAAATAAGAAATGGTTTGGGCATTAATATCCTTATGGTCCTTACATTTCTTTCCATTCTATAGCCAAAGTTTAGAAATCATATTTATGTATATATTTATATAATGTTTTTGGTGAAATAAATTTCTATTTCTATGCCCTTCCTTTATCCAAAAGAATCTAGATTTATATTTACATAAGTCTTCCTATTTTTCTTCTAGATTATGGTATCTATTGACTATTTTTTTTCCCTTTGTGTAGGACTATTCATTAAACCCATGAAGATAAAAATTATCTTTGATTTCTGGAAAGCCTCATCTATCGATTTATTTTGAGTGAAATTTTTTCCAAAGATCTCCTTGTTCCTAGTTTTTAACTTAGTCTTCATATGATTTTGTTTCTTGACTAAAATATACATATGCATTCTTGAGAAAGGATTTTGCCACCAAGCCTTTATAGACTCATAGAGATTGGGGTAATGAATCCACATGATTTCAAATGTAAAGTTGATATTTTTGAGTTTGGGAACCATTTACCCTTCAAAAATGATAGGGTTATGGTTCAAACCAATTTTGGAAAGAGAAAACAAAGAGCTATAATTGTGGAGATCCTAATTCAAAGACACTAGAATTTATCAATCCTTACCTAAATAGTATTTATACCTATTCTCTCATTTATCCATGTGAATGGTTTTCCTTTTATTTATATGTCCAATATGACTACCTTTGAAATGAAATAATTAATATTTACCATGATTTCATAAAATTCTATAAATCTACCCTTATTTTTCTAGTGGGGTTAGGGGGAGGTTAAATCCCTAGCCACTAACCATTTTAGGCTATTGTTGAGTTTTCTAAATATCACCAAGTCCTCTTAGAGTTTTCTCATTGTTGTTCTAAATTTGGGGTATAGATCTTATAAAAAATACATTCTTCCTTGGTTGTTTTATTTCAAAAAGAATTTCCAAATGGTTGTTTCTCTTGATAAGTAATTCACCTTTTAGTTCTTCAGAGTTCCATGGTGTTTCAATTCCACCTGAGGCCCCTTTATAAGTTACGCTAATGTTTTTGGACTTAGTCCACATTTTTTTGATGTACTTCATAAACATTTCTTCTGATATTTTAGTTTATTTCAATATAATAACTTGATGATCATTCCTTTTTTTATCATATTCTTAACTTATATTTTCTAGGGTTGTTTAACCCCCTTACATTCCAAGAAATAAGATTCATTGTTTTAATATCGTAAAGTGGATTTTAAGGATTCTTTGACTATACTTGGATATTTCAATAGCTATTTCATTCTTCTTGACTATCTGCTTTGGAGTTATACCAGAATGTTTGGGTCCATCCCCAACCTTAATCTTCTTTTTACCTTTTTTATTTTATCCTGGGTCTAGCCTTCTTCCTCACCTTTTGAGTCCTAAGATGGGGTGACCATAGAACATTGACCTATTTCCTTTAGGTGTGAATATAAAATTTTTTAATTAGATCTACTTCCTTGATTTGGGGGTGTATTCCATCTTTTTTTATTATCTTTACTTCCCCAACATTATGTGCCTTTTGCTGATTTTTTTAGGAATAAAGGACTTTTGCTGAGGATAGACTTTGAAGGGATGCATCTCCCTAGTTTAATTATGAAAGATGTTATTTTGGTTTGATAAGATTCACTCATGTTTATTATATCCAAGAGATCATTCATGGTGTTTAATTTATACTATAGGGATGAGGGACTCAGGTCCCCACACTATTTGGATATCTCTCCCTAGGGATATCCATCATTGCATTGTGGGAGATGATAACTTGATGCTTGATGATTATGTTTTATGATGGTGAGACTATTATTTGAACAAGGATTGGTGATAGAGTTACTAATGATTTCATAGGATTCAGTATAATATTATTTATCATGTCAAGGTTGATGACTTGCCCTACTCAGGTCGAACATGCTTATAGTAAAGTGGATTTTAAGGATTTTTTTACTATACTTGGATATTTCAATAGCTATTTCATTCTTCTTGACTATCTACTTTGGAGTTATACCAGAATGTTTGGGTCCATCCCCAACCTTAATCTTTTTTTTACCTTTTTTATTTTATCCTGGGTCTAGCCTTCTTCCTCACCTTTTGAGTCCTAAGATGGGGTGACCATAGAACATTGACCTATTTCCTTTAGGTGTGAATATAAACTTTTTTAATTAGATCTACTTCCTTGATTTGGGGGTGTATTCCATCTTTTTTTATTATCTTCACTTCCCCAACATTATGTGCCTTTTGCTGATTTTTTTAGGAATAAAGGACTTTTGCTGAGGATAGACTTTGAAGGGATGCATCTCCCTAGTTTAATTATGGGAGATGTTATTTTGGTTTGATAAGATTCACTCATGTTTATTATATCCAAGAGATCATTCATGGTGTTTAATTTATACTATAGGGATGAGGGACTCAGGTCCCCACACTATTTGGATATCTCTCCCTAGGGATATCCATCATTGCATTGTGGGAGATGATAACTTGATGCTTGATGATTATGTTTTATGATGGTGAGACTATTATTTGAACAAGGATTGGTGATAGAGTTACTAATGATTTCATAGGATTCAGTATAATATTATTTATCATGTCAAGGTTGATGACTTGCCCTACTCAGGTCGAACATGCTTACCATATCTTTGCAGACTGATTTTCTTGACCAAACTAGTTTGGTTGCCTAAGGTGTTTTTGGGTTCTTTGTGTAATATTTCAAGATGTGGTTTTAAATATATAACTTATTTCATATCAAATTAAAATTTTCATATTTAATACATTGGGACCAAAGTCCATATTTATATTTTATCATGATGGAATGGAGAAGGGGTTTGCTGATAAAAATGAATACATATAATTTTGGTCCCACCATTCTTATGTGGGATCGAGTGATTGGATCTATCATGATGGGTTATCCAATAACCCTTGTAATGCCAAAGATGACTTCAGGATCCTAATATTTGAGTGGAAGTTCTAGGAGTGAGACCCACATGGGTAGATATTCCATTGTTGTGTTGTTCAAGTTGATACTGACTTTCTAATGCCTTAGAGAAACATTGGATTTTTCTATGAAATAGGGCCCATCTGTTAGTATTCTAAAATAGTTTCCATGATTGTTGAATTTTATCAATAATAAATTACTGGTTATGGATACCACCTCAATTTTATAAACCTTTGGGTTTCCCTCTATCATTGGTCCACTTCTTTCGGAAGTCAATGTTGGGTTTGAAGCCATTCACTTTTGCCAAAATGGAATTTTCTAGTATTTGGTATGCTTTTTATACAATTGTGTTAAGGAAATATATATAATAATTTATAATTATATTATTTACATTCTAAAATAGATATTACGAGTGACTTATTTTAAGTAACATGTTTTCCTTGCTTCATTCCATATCAATATTATTATAATTTACCATATGTTTATTTACTTTTCTTCAAAAATTATATTTCCTCTATGTGGGTTTAAGGGATCTAAGATATGTGTTTTTCATATCATATTGTATACATAATGGATTTTAACTTTATTATTTACTAACATTTTCTATCTTGAATTATCCTTTTGTGTTTTAATGTCTCTAAGTGTAAGCATAAAAGGTTACACCAAGAAAGGGTGGGAAAACTATTGATTCTTCCCAATATTGTTGTCTAAATATTTCATGCTTATATCCACTAAAAACCCCACATACTTGATCTCCTAAGAAACATTCCTCTTAATTATACCTTACCTAACCCAAGACCTATCTTTTTTTACTATATCAACCAAGGTTGATGTAGTATTTTTACTTCCTTCTAAAATTTAATCATCACCCTAAGTCAACATATTTATGAAATTCATGGTGTATGCATTACATCTAGGTCAACCCATGTTGACCTAGTTTGAGCATAAATAGTCACTTTCTAATTACACCAAGGCTTGTTGATATTGTCATCTATAATTTCAAAAGGGTTTACAGTAACCTTGCCTCTATAAATATATGTCTTATTCAATACAATATAGAGTAAAATCCATTTTTACACTATTATTGCTCACAATTGTGATTTAGTCTAGATTTTTTAAAAGCCATTGCTTATATATTGTCTTGGATGGAAATAATTTATCTTGTGGATTCTTTGATGAAAATAGAATATTTATTTTAACTTAGAAATTATTTCAACCATTATGGCCATTATAACCATAACAACCTATTTCAAATCACCATTGAACAATGAAGAGATTGAGTCTAGACATATTATATGAAAAGTAAGTATTTATAACTTTAGCTCTTACATTTAGTGGATAGATATTATAGAATGAATAGTTTTTAATTTGCAACTCCTTATTTGAATCTCAACTACTCTTAAAGATTTTGTGTCTATTTTTTTTCAAATTTTCCATTTTTCACCCTAGGTAACCTAGGCCTCTATATCTTGGCATGGTTCCTTACCCTTTTAAGTGTTTATTTAACCATGCCCTTAATTATGTTGCAAGATTTTTTAATACTATATTATATTAATTTTATTATTATTATCAAGTGACCTAGTTATGATTATGGCATTATATTGACTACCTAGAGGCTTTAGAATCCTCTTGATTGATGTTGTGTGATAAGTGATCCTATAATAGGGTTTAGTAGATCTAGTTGATCATACCTCGATATAACTAGTATTTAATGGTTTTTAATTGATTTATATTCTCCAAGTTTGAATATTTTAGACATGATAAATTTTAGGTCTATCTTAATTCATTGAATACTTTCTAATAAATCCAACAGGAACTAATCATTTCCCTTTACTTATTCATCAAACTATATTAGTGCAAGTTGATAATGTTTTATTTTCCTTTTTTTTAATGTGCTACATGGATGAATGTCAATCCAATCTAACTTTCATGTGTCTAAAAGAAAAACTACATCAATGAAAGTCAATACAATTTTAATTTTCTTTTTCTTTTAGAATAATATAAATTAGCATAGGTAAATCTATGTTAGCCAACTATATCGGCTATACCTAACCTAGTTTCATCCTTTTGATTGAATTTTATATATTTTCTAAACATTAAACACAATACATCAACCCTAATTGATCTAGTCTAAATTTTTTCCTATTTTTTAGGAAACTACATTGATGTAAGAAGATACAATGTTAATTATGTGTTTTTATAACATGTTACCTTGATGTAGGATAATTCATTTTTCACACTCAGATTTATATTATCTCCATCCTTATAAATATATCAACCCAAGTTGATCTGGCTTTATCTTTCAAGTATTTTCTACCAAATTTATTAACCCATACTGATAAAATTTTATTTATATTTATAGTTAGGTTCATTTATCAAATGCATTAATATATGTACTTTAAAATTTTACATTCTATGAAAAATTAATTCTTCCTAGAAAAATATAGCAACCCATGGTACTCTAGTCATATAAGTTTTCTCTTACATGTTAAAATTACATCCATCTTAGTCAATATTGTATTATTTTTGTATTTCATTTTAGTAAAATATGTTGGCTTATTCTGATCTCATTGGCTCTACCTATTTTTAATTACTTTTACATAGACTACATTAACCTTCATTGATAAAGATAAATACTATCTAAAAAACTACATCTTCCTATACTAATCTAGTTTTGTATGTTTTCATTTTATACACAAAAATGGAAAATTAAGTTTCCTTTTTAATAATTAATAAAACATACACTTTAAAGTTGAATGCTTGTTTATTTTCTTTCAAAAAAAGTTCAATTTTTTTTTAACATTGATTTTCACCTTTTTTCTATTTGATTGGCTTTCCATATAAAATGTTTTTAGATAGTCTAAAAATTACTTATCTACTATCATGAAGTAATACATGGTGTTCTATTTAAAATCCTTGTCTATTATTTACAAAGACCATGATGTGAGGGGATTTATCTAATATGCATATCCATAATGTAGACCTAAACACAAAATTTAGTTTCCATGTAATTCATAGTATTTAGGAAACACCTAGGTTTCCACTTTTTTATGTAACCTTAGGAATCCAACTATCCATCTAATTTTATAGTTCACTAGTTAGTAGTTAGCACCAAGAAGTTACTATGCACTTACCCTTGAAATTAGTTTTAGTGGGTTATGGGAATGATGATTCCTCAATATTTTGTGATCTAAAATATTAATTTGACACTATGAAAAATCAATAAACTATATTTACGAGCATAACAAATAGTAATATCCTTTTTACACATTGATGTGTTCTTCATTTTAGATAAATAGTTAGAAAAAATAGTGACAAACTCATTTTTTATCTTGTTATATACTTTAAATTAGACTGTATCAAATAACATTGATTTTTTATGTGTTAAGTGTTACAAATACATGATATAACACTAATATAGTTGTTTTTGTGTGAATAAAATACATAAACCAATTTTGTTATAGTCTTCTAAGTTTTCTTTCGCTCTACTTATCAGACTTCATCAACTAGTCTTGATATAATTTTTCTTTCATCCACTTGCCTATGTAAATACATCAAATAAGAATTATATAGTACATTTACTATTTATGTTGAATTTTTTATATATCATAATTCATCATCTAGGCTCCATAGAGTTCATTTATTATTTTTACAAGTTTTCAAGCCCTGACCACATTGAGCTACTAGTACAATACCAATACCCTCTGTCTCTATAATCTTAAAAAATGTTTGACCCATGCAAGATCTATACCTATTAACTTATTTTTTAGTCTCTAATCTTTAATAATAATAATTCACCCTTAGAAGAACTTCTAGTTTAAGCTTGGATTTAAATGCATTCTAAAAGAAAATACGCTCAAGGATTGAAGCAATGATCTATTTGATTCCTTTTAACACCTTAAGCAAGTTTAATTATGTATTATTATACATGTTTAAATTTCCATATTTCCCAATAACTCTCAATGCTTGAAAACCACACCTAATCCCTTTCTTTGATGTCTACAAAACATAGAATTACAAGATATAGTCAACTCAGTCTACAATAAATTCTTATTCAAGACAATTGGGCACTTTATTTTACTTGGATCATATTATAGACAACATTTATTAATAACCCATGTAATTTCACTAAGTTCCAATGATTTAAATGAAAGATATGAGTCTTTTAATGCTTGAAAAACACGTTTTTTTGGTTGTTTCAGAGCTATAGGTTTGTATTTTGACAATAACTTCCTCTACACATGTCTGATCAACTCAAGACTGGATCTATTAGATTCGTATCTTTGAGTCACACCTAATATAAATATTTGATATTTATTTATTGGTTAAAAGTTGAGTTCTAATTAAATTTCCAATCGTGTCATAGTTCTTCTTTCCACATAAGTTGAGGACTCTTTATTTTGATTTTTGGACATTTTGAGTGGTTTCAAGACCTCAATTTTTGTGTGAAGGTTTGTAAAAACACCCTTAAACTCTTCTAAATCTCAATTTGGAAGTATAAACCCCTTCGAAGCAAGAAAACCATAAATTATAGACTGTGTTTATACAAAAATAGGGGTTTAATAATTCAAAGACTATAATGGACATTTAATCAAAACTAAAACCATAAATTATGATTCTTAAAACCACAACACATTGAAAAAAATCAATAAAAACCAAAAATATCTATATTCATATATGGAAATATACATATACATGGATAGATCTCTGTAATATTGACATATTTTCAATCATAGTCTATGTGTAACCTCCTTTCAGAGTATGTCCCAATACAACATCTCAACCTCTTGTGTCAAAAGAAAAATCCCCAAAACAACTAAACTATATTTAGACACCAAATCTCCTATTCTAGCTTCATGCAAATAAACTCCAAAATTGGATTTAACAATTTTTCTAACATAAGAATGATTCAAATCACTCAGTATCTTGCCCAAAATACTTGGAATCATCTAAGGATAAGATATTGGGTTATATAAACCATTTTTACATATATTTGGCCCTTACGTCATGTATAGGCCTTATTTTATGTTTAAAAGACACTTAGACAAATTTGAAAATTTGAATACATCAGTTTAGAGGGAAAACCAAACTAACATACCTAGACCACTAAACACATAATATGATAAACATCTAGAGAACTATGGAGATGCTCTTGTATTAGAGTGCCACACTATAATTTGTTCATGGTCTCCTGACCATGCATTTGTCCTTTTGTCAATCTATCTTTTGCTTTGATCTCTAGAGGCTCTTCAAATATATTCCTTGCTTGTTCACCTCCTTATCTTCCTTCCTTGTTGTTATTCTTACCAAGATCCAATTTTTTGTTTTGGGATGTCAAGTAGTGTACTTCATGTTCATGCTCTTCAATTGAGTAAATTATCCCCTTGCTATCCAAACTTCTCATAACACTTGTACTTATAACTATCTCTTTCATGTTATGCAAAATTATAGCTTTAATTGATCAATGGATCAACTTGTTATTATCTTCCCATGACTTCATGTTCTCATAATCATCATTCCTATCATCTTCTTTGAGATGTGTAGTCATAAAAATATTCATACTCTCATATATTCCCTGATCTATTTTTTTTTTTTTTTGTTCTTGTTCTCTTTCTACACATAATATCCATCAACCTTTCCTTCTCATAACTATCAAGATCACATTCCTTGCCTCCTTCCCTTGAATGAATATCTTCTAATTCAAGTTGATATGTTACTGCTCCTTTCACTCCATCACTTACCTTACCATGATTAGGTTCATCATGGTTCCTTATCCATACATTGTTCATTTGAAATTTGGTACTACTATAATTTTCTTGAAAGCATTTCATCTTTATCACCTGATATTTTATACTCTACATCATATCAAGAATCTCTGTATTACTTCATTCTTCCTTCACAAAGATTCTCCTTTTGTGCTTTTCTCACTTGTGTTCTTTCTTTCATCTCCCTTGGGTTGTTCTAGACCTTCTTGGTCTACTTTAGACTTGTTAAAGTCCTCTTTCTCTATGTTATTTACTGGTGTTTTACATGTTGGATGGGTTCTAATAACCTTCTTCTCTTCCTTGGCATCAACTTGATGATTATTACCTTTTAATTCATTAGTATCTTCACTTTATCCACTTATAATCTCAAGCATTCTAGCTACAATTTGATCTTTTCCAAGAAGACTAGTAGGTCCTACACTTGTTTCTCTTCTTGATCAATTAATGAAGTCAATAATTGATATTCAACCTCCTCTTTCTACCAAATCTCTTCTACATCCACTTGATTTAATCAATAATAGAAGGTATTTCTCCATTTATGCTATGATTTGAAGAATTGAAAAAGATATCTAATAGACTTACCTCTATTGTCAACACAAGATCATCTTCTCCATCTTTTATCTTGTCATAGATGGGTTATCCTACCTCTGTAATGAAGCCTTCATCATCTAAATTCATGGACTCATTATTTATTATCCTTCTTTGAATTTTTTTAACTTGTTTAGTGACCTTAATCATGTTATTGAATGCTCCCATTGTTTCCTTAATGTTATCCTCTTGCTTTGAATTCCCTTTGCTATCATTGAAATCATTAAACAAAACATCAATCAATCTAACTTCTTCAATCAAGAGATTGATTTATCCACCATCAAACCTATCATAAATGGATAATTTGGTTTCTTTAATTGCTACCTTTTAACCCTATTTTTCTCTATCATATCAATCTCATTCATACAATTTTTAAGAGGCATTCCATAAGAATGCTCATCAAATCTTGTTTTCGCTCCAAGGCTATTATTTTTACTTGGATCATCTTGTCCTTTGTATCCTTATTATTCAAGAAAGGCTAAGAATACCCCTATCATCTCCTCTTTCATCAAAGATGTCTTCATCACTTCTTCATCAAAAACATATATGAGTCCTCCTTCTAAGACTGCTCCTTCTAACACTACTGGTCTTTTATATGGATGTTCCACTTTTGTACCTATATGCATGCATTCAACATTATTTTTAAAAAAAAATGAGTCTCAACTACCCCCACAAGATTATCTCTCCATGATTCCTTTAGACTATTCATCATCATATTTCTACTTTAGTCTTCTTGGGATTCCTCTATCAAAGGTTTTAGGATATGTTTTCTTCCATCCTTCATAAATGTGTATGTGTTATTTTTCACATCATTAGTTTCTTAATTATCATATTTCCAAGGTCTCTTTAGTAAAAAATGACATACATCCATAGATATAATTTCACAAGTTACCTAAACTTTGTAGCTTATAATTTTGAATTCAACCTAACACTACTCATTCACCATTAACTGATGCCCCTATTATACCTAAGACACATTGTATGGTGTGGGATGAGGAAACCTCTTTAGTCTTAGTTTCTTTACCATCTCTATGGACACCAAATTCTGAGTACTTCCACTATCAATAACTAGATTACAACATTTTTCTTGCACTTTACATCTTGCTCTAAACAAACTTCTTCTTTGAGTGATAAAATCCATTACCTTATTTTTCTTGAGCAACATTATTTTCATCAGGAGTGATTTACCTTCCTTGTATTTACCTTCATAAGGAATTTCTCTTTTTCCTTCTCCTTCCTTCATATCAAATACTCTATCATTCTCCTCAAGGCGCTCATGAGCTTTATGACCTTTTTTGAGAATTTTTTCCTTTAAGGTACTTATCTCCCCCATCATGCTTATTTGATTAGCTTCTATATTCTCCAATCTCAAAAACAACTCTATCATCACTTCATCTATCTTAGTCCCCAAGGACTATCCTTCTTCCCTCTTTTCTTGAACCATCTTGTTTTTCCCTTTTCCTTTCTTCCAAGTTTGTTCTAATTTGAATATATAGCTTCTCTTCCTTTCTTCTTCTTATTCTATGTCACCCAAGCTTATATCTCTTTTCTTGGTCTATTGACTTCTTTATCCAATCTTTTCCTTGGATATATCATCTACTCTACCTCTTTCTTCTAAGGGCTTCACTATCTCTACAAGCTTCAATGGTATTTATGCCAACCTTCTTAGTTTTTATCTTCTTTCCTAAAATTATAAGTTCATATCTTGCATACATGTAATTTTAATTTATATCTCATAAACCTTACCAAATCAGATTCTCCTCTATCCTCTAACTTCCTGACTTGATGCTTTTGACGTATCCACACATTTGATGTTGTTCTCTTTTTCAAGAGCTTTACCAAGATTTGATACCAAAATTGGTGTAATACCAACACCCTCTACCTCTATAATCCAAAAAATATCTAACTCATGTAAGATATATACCTCTTCATTTATTTTTTAGTCTCAAATATTGAATAATAATAATGCACCCTTAGAGGAACTTCCAATTTAAGCTTGGACTTAAATGCACTCTAAAATAAAATATGGTCAAAGCTTGAAGAAGTTATCTATTTCATTCCTTTTAACAACTTATGTAGGTGTAATTATATATGTTTATACATGTTTAATTTTTCATATTCCCCAATAACTCTCAATGCTTCAAAACCACACCTAATCCCTTTCTTTGATGTCTAGAAAACACAAAATTATAGGATATAGTCAATTTAGTCTACAATAAATTATTATTAAAGAAACTTAAGTACTTTATTTTACTTGGATCATATTATAGACAATATTTATTAATCACCCATATAATTTTAGTAAGTTACAATAATTGAAATGAAAGATATGAGTCTTTTAATGTCTAAAAAACACATTTTTTTTGGGTTGTTTTAGGACTATAGGTCTATATTTTGACCATGAAATCCTCTACACATGTTTGATATACTCAAAACTAGATCCATTAGATTCATATCTCTAAGGTGCACCTTTTGTCAAAATTTAAGATTTTTTTATTGGTTACAATTTGAGTTATGATTAAATTTCCATTCATGCCCTACTTCTTCTTTCCACATAGTCTGAGGACTCTTTATTTTGATTTTTGGACGTTTTGAGTACTTTAAAAACCTCAATTTTCATCTGAAGGTATCTACAAACACCCTTCAACTCTTCCAAATCTTAAATTGGAAGTATAAACCCCTTCAAAATAAGAAAACCATAAATTTCAAACCGTGTTTATACAAAAATAGGGGTTTAAGAATTTAGAGACTATAATGGACATTGAATCAACACTACAACCATAAAATATGATTCTTAAAACCATAAAAATTTGAAAAATTCAATCAAAACCAAAAATATTTGTATTCATATATGGAAATATACATATACATGGACAAGCCTATGTAATATTGACATATTTTCCATCATAGTCTATTTGTAACCTCCGTTTAGAGTACATCCTAGTACAGCATCTCAACATCTTGGGTTGAAAGAAATATCCCAAAAATAGGTAAACTATATTTAGACACCAAATCTCATATTCTATCTTCATGCAATCAAACTCCAAAATTGGATTTAAGAATGTTTCTAACATAAGAATGATTCAAATCACTCAATATTTCACTCAATAGACTTGGAATCATTTGAGGATAAGATCTTGAGTTATATAAAGCATTTATAAATATATTTGGCCATTGCCTCATGTATAGGCCTTATTTTATGTTTAAAAGACACATAGACAAATTTGAAAATTTTAATACACCATTTTGGAGGGAAAACCAAACTAACATACCTAAACCACTAAACACACAATATGATCAACATCTAGAGAACTATGGAAATGCTCTTAGATCACCTACCTTACTACAATTTGTTCTTTCACATAACTTATTTATGTAACTACATCGATTGAGCTTGATATAGTACATTTATTATTTCTATTCTTTTTTTTTACCTAATTGCATCAACTCAGATTGATATAATCTATTCTTTAAACATTTCCATCCATATAAATACATCAAGTAAGAACAATGTAGTTTTACCCTAATCTTCTCCATTTATGTAAGTACATTAGACCTAACTAACTTAGTCTATTTTTATTTCCACTATCTACACTGTATTTTTCATATACTCCATCAACCTGACCCAATATATTTCATTAAAAAAATTCTTTCTAAAAATAATATATTATGTTAGGATAATAATGTTCATTCTTTAAATTAATCACATATTTTATCAATTCTCAAATTTAATCAACATCATAAAATCACCTATTAGAATCTTCCTTTATAGTCTTAAACCATTCATATTATACATAGTTTTAAATTTCTTACCTACTTTACCCACCATTGCAAACCACACTTCATGGTGAAACTACTCCCAAAAAACATCTAGATATATTGACTAACATGGTACAAATCACTCAAAAATGATGATCTGGATGACTCACATATCCTCAAAAATATAGATTATAATACTGCTTACACACCTAATATAAATGGTACATTGTCTAAAATCCTTACTTCACCATTAGATTAGTTTATAATAATCTCAAAAACAACCCTCTACAAAATCCTCCTCTCACTATTCCAAATAATGCCGCTTATTCTAATATTGTGACTCTCCCCCTCATAATAATCCAAATCCACATATTGATACAAATTAGACTCTTAAAAAAATGATAAAAAATGAAATTTATGAAAACAACTAATAGCTCCCAAATGCTTTAAATGCAAAATCATATATGACAATTTGAAATTCAACCTCTCATCATCTTACCTCAACATAGTTAGAACATCCCACCTCCTCTTTGAGATTCTAAAGGGAACATCATTCTTCAGCCTCTTTTGTAAAAAATAATGCTTCACTATATAAAAAATGCTTCTTTATCTCCCTTTATTATATCCATAGACATTGAAAACTTTTATCTAACTATAACATATGATGGGACTAATGACATGACTATTTTCATTAAAAATTATGGTAACATTTATAAGGAATGGGTGAAAACTAATACCTTATTTACTACTAAATTTTTTATCAAAACAATTATTAGATATGCTATGGAATGTTATAAATAACATAATAGAGATTCCATTACACAACCATATTCTTTATTTAATTTGTAAGTGAAGGAATTCTAACATAATTACCATCCTAAAAATAGCCTTAGTAATCTCATCAGTGCTAAGCAAATACTTAATGAATATGCTCATATCTTTATCAAACAATGGAAATAATTATCTCATAAATTAGATCATAACATAGGCGATGATATATATTTAAAATGTTTACCATTAATTTAAAACCTTCTCTTTAATACAAGGTTCAAATTTTATCTCCCCAAACTTTAGAAGATGCTTTTGATTGAGCCAAAGGATAATATTTTATCATGAATAAATTTTAACCTTCTCATAATCTCATCAAATATTCTTTCCAAACTTAAAAGAATGAAATAACCATTACTAATTCAAACTATGAGCGTCCTCAAACCAAAATATGATAAAACCAATAACATATTAAAATTCCGTCCCACCCACCCTTGAAAGTGTCAAAAATTATGAAGTTATTACCTTCATCCAAACGTTTCACTCACACTACCACCTCTCTTCCTTCATGGTATGATATTAATATAATTTTTTTTATTTATTTATATATTGGTCACTTTCATGAAACATTCCATGATCTTAAGAAAATTTAAGTTTTATTCACATTATAATATTTTAATTTATCATGATGTTATGATTAATACTTGTCATGATAAATACATTAAAGATTCTAAAAAGAATATTTTTATTAAATCTACCTAGATTTTTTTTTAAAAAATCTTCTTCTGATACCAATACACAACATCCCAATAAAAATGTTTATTTTATTGATGCTAACTATGACAAACATTAAATTATTTCTCAGTATGTGAATGTAGTTTAAGTCAATTATCATTGTAAACCTAATCATAAATATTGTATCACCAAACTCAATAAGTCCTCCAATGAGGAACTTATAAAAGATACTAAAACTACTCCACCACCTTAAGAATAATCAACTAGTGATGAGTCATCACCACATGTGGAACCTCAACCTAGTTCCACAATTTTTTACAAATTACATCATTTCTAATATAGCTAATCCTCATGATAATTCCTCTTCCAAATCTCATTATAATTTTTTGGATGAACTTAACTCTATCCCTTTAAAAATTCCACTTGTAGAAATAGCCATAAATTCTCTTTATCATCATAAGTTTTTCATTCAATAATTTAAAGACATCAAATAACCCCCATATAATGATCCATAGGTACATATATTAGCTTATGAATGTCATCCACCCACATAAGTTCATACTATTGAAACAATCTCTTCTTACATAAAACCCACCATAGAATTTCCTAAGGATGATATGATTAATGATGGAATAATTTTTTTAGCTGATGATCCACTACTATTTGTAAAATTTAGAATAAATAATACCTTAATTATAAAAGTCTTGGTAGATCGAGGTTCAAGAATCAATGTTACCTCTCTTTATGTCATCTTAAAAATCAAATAGTCCAAAAAAAATCAAATAAACTATCCTTAATTGTTATGGATTTGATAAAAATAACAAAAAACCACTTGGTTGTATTTGGATTCCCCTTATAATTAGACCAAAAATAACTAAAACCAAACTCATGGTACTTAATATTCATTTATCTTATAATATGATTTTGGGATGTCTATGCACTCATCATATGAGAGATATTTTATAATCTAATAGCTAATGTATTAAATTTATCCATAATGATAAATGTTATAATCATGAGTAGATCATACTCCATGGAATATCCAACTTATGAATCCTAAATCTCAATACTACATTCCTAAGATCACTCATATTAAAAATCTTCCTCTATCTGATTTCATCAATATGCATTTTCATTTACATGTCACACTTAATATATTCTAATGATGATGAAGATAGTTGATTAAAAACCATTTTAAATACCAGCTGATTACCTACCCATATAGTGTAATGGATTCTCCTCTACTTATATGATATCTCACCATTCCTTTAATTGGTGATATTTATAATATTCCTCCCCTATGTAATGCATATGAAGCCTATTACACAAAATATTAATTCACTTGTACCAAATATGGTGTGGCCAATATTTACTATTTATTCCTATTATGATTATGTCTATATAAATCCAAGGCCAACTCACAAGACTTAGATGTAATACATTATAGAAATACTTTAGCTTAACTATGATGTTCATGTTATTCATATATCATTTGATATGGAAACTAAACTTGATGACTATGTCCTTCCTACCAATCCACCCTTAGAATATACCTCATGGGTTATAAAATAAATATTCAAACCTAAAACTTGTGATGATACTATGGTAATTACACAAAGTTGGGTGACAAAAAAGAGCTACTCGTGGACATGATTTTATTGAAATTTTAGAAAACTAAACTTGTGTAGACAATTTGAAATATCTACACTCAAAATTTGAAGATGTTATAAGAACATTTAATGTATAAATTAAAGTCTAGTTTCCAAGACATTATTTTTAAATGATTAGGTTAACAAGGTCCAAAATATAAAATTTGAATAATAACTCTTATTGTTTTCAAAAAAATAGAGTGGATAGATAGCCATGTGGCCCACATTTTTTGGAGAATACATTTTTTTTGAAACCCTTTGGTGAATATTTATATAATATCTTCTTCTTTATGACCTATGTTTTTTTATATTTTATCAATGAATATTTGTTATTGTTAGTTTTGTAAGTAAATAGATCTTTAAATTTGACAAAAAATAGATAGTCGATCATGTCCCCCCATAACTACCTAAAAAAATGAAAATGGATTTTTTTTAATGTGTCTATAATTAGGCCTAGTTTATGAACATATATATTGTTTTTAACTTGGATGAATGAAAAATTAATTACATTAACTTTTATATACATGTATGTTTATGGCATGTGGAGGGTTAATAAAGCTACATTTAGAAATCAACATAGTTTGTAACCTTAAAATACTCAACAAATTAAAAAAATAATGTATTTTAAAAGAGAAGAGTGTGGTCATCATCATGGTAGTAATTTTATTGTTTAAATTCCTAGTGTCTTTGGTGATGGAAGTTGAATTTTTTTAATCAAATCTCTCATACTTAGTTTTATATTCATAGGTCCAATATTTTGGATTGAAAATCCATGCCATTTCTGAGCCAAAAGGCTTGGATTTTGAATTCAAACCTATAAATCATACACGTTATGTTCTAACCCATACACATTATACCATAATGCATACAAATTGTTATGGAATATGTACGTGTTATAATAATGTGCATGCATTATAACAATGTGTAAATTTTGTACTTACTATAGAAAAACTTAATTTTCAATGGATATTTTTCAACCAATTCTATAAATATGTCCCCATAGACATTCATTAGCACTTCTGCAGTACTTCAGTTTAGAACAAGAGTTATTAAGTAATTTTTTTTACCCCACCTTTAAAAATCTATCAATTATCTGATGGTTGATAGATCGCGTTCAAGAAAGAGATATAAGTTTAAGAACAAAAACCTTTATAAAATACAAGAGGTGAGGGAAAAAATGTACAAATGCAAGCATTTCATTTAAAATAAGGTATAGATACTATCTCTGATGAACCAAATGATGTAGAAAATGATGCAATTGAAAATAATGAATTGAATAATTATGAAACTAAAAATAATCATTTCAATAATGATGTAATTGAAAATATTGAATTGAATATAGATGAATTAGAAAATAATTAATTATATAATGTTGGAAGCTCACATTCAAAGTATAGTGTTTTTTATTTTGTTGTTGATGAATGTATGAATGATGTCTTACCCCCAAAACTAAATAAATTTTCAAGGACAAAAATAAAGATGAAATTATCAATGAATAAAATTTTATGGAATCATATAGTTAATAAATAAATAATGAATAAAATGTCATCCCATCACTAATCAATAAAAGTAATGAGTATTTTTAATACCCTCTCAAAAAGTTCCACTAGTAAAAACACCTCCAAGTATTGTCCATATAAAATGTAAGTAACTAATTGAAGTTGATGAAAATATTTATAATCAATGCCTAAAAAAATGTATGACTACCATTTAAGAAAACTCTTAATAAATTTGGGATTGTTTCTTTTATAATTTGATTCATGATACTAGAATATGCCAGTCATTTATTTTGTTAATGGAATTGATTAAGATGAGACCTACCATGTACACATTAGGTATAAGAACATATAATATGGATGATGAAAATGAAAAAATTGTTGAAAATTTACATGATTCATATCATATTATAGGCCCTAAATCATGCAACAAAGATTTTAATATTTCATGATGTATAATCACAACTTGTGGAGTAAGTAGCCAAATAGAGAAAAAAGGATTTATTAAAAAAAATGAATGCTTGATATTAACAAAAAAAATTAATGAAATCAATTTCAAGATGCAAAATGATTAATGAAACCAATAGCAATAAGCTCTAGCTATTATGTAGTTGGCTTCCATGAAATGACAAGTCTATAACCAATTCTATGAAAGAGTTACTTGACCAATTTTGGATGGACAATACTATAGTTTCACCCAATTCAAGAGATGTAGTAAAAATAAGAGATGGTTATCATAATCATGAACCACATCCAAAATATTTATTGGATATTACCCAAACACAATTGTACTCCATGTTTTTCTAAAAACATCCAAAATTTTCAATTAGTCAAAGATAGTTTGAGTTGACCAAACCTTTTATATACAAATAAATCACACATGCACCACTTGTTGTTATAGGAACATGTTGAGTTTATAATGCACTGTGATTTTTTACACCATATTCAATTTACTTTGAATAATAAGAATATTTTGTAGGAGTGTGGCTTATAATTGCCACCAAAATCAGCTAGGGAATTTATTCTAACCATTTTTTGTGAAAGATTGGATGGACAATTAGTTTATAACAAAACATATTTGGATAGAAATTGTAGCATTTGTGTTGGATTTCCAAAACTAAAAATACATGAAGATGAAACAAGTGAAATTAGACAAGATTTAGTTTGTTTGAACAAATACAAATCTGTGACTTATCAAGTAAAATATGAAAAAGGATTGAAAAGGTGTGAGCTTGTTACAATGAAGATACCCATATCAAAATTTATGGTTAAATTTAGGGATAAAATTGT
This sequence comes from Torreya grandis, assembly GCA_037957365.1. Classification (NCBI taxonomy): domain Eukaryota; kingdom Viridiplantae; phylum Streptophyta; class Pinopsida; order Cupressales; family Taxaceae; genus Torreya; species Torreya grandis. Next base: position 1,369,089 of record JARHVA010003440.1, read on the forward strand.
TTATGAGTATGCAAGCCACAATGCAAGTCTAGATGGTTGGATGAATATTTAAAGATAAGTAAGGACACATTACCACTTGATTTGATTATTTTAGTAGTCAACTTTGTTGAAAAATTACACATTTAAACTACAAATGGAAGTTTAGTCATAATATTAAAAATCATCACAAGTTTCCATATTCATGCATATAACATTCATGCATGAAAATAATATTACCAATAAAGATTAAAAAAAAATTAATGGATTACCATTACTATATCATCGATGACTGATCTAATTATACATGGTATGCGCACAATTGTTTTGATAAGTTCTATAGTTCGTTGACTAAGAGGAACCTTCATTTTAATCAACATTACATTTGGTCAGACAATTACACATTGAAATTCAAAAATGCATAGGTGTTTTATTGGTTGATCAAGATACACATTACCACTAGTTTATATTATATTTGGATTTTGATCGAGGCTAGCCATGGAAAATGGGATCATGATGGTGTTGGATCATGTCTAAATAGAGTTGTTAGAAGGGAGGACTTGAAATTTGATGATGGTGCTCATTTTATTGATACACAAAGTGTGGTTGAAACATGTAATGAGAACATGTGCCATTTTTATTAGCTAAATTCTAATGTTCATAGAAGTTTTTGGATAATGTAGGAAGAAAACTTGGCAATGTATGGGGATTATATGGCTGTAATGGGTTCAAGTTAGATCCACTCATTTTGTAGCTCAAATGCAGGCTCTTAGAATATTCATAAGAGACATATGGCATGTTTTTTCCCTACATTTATATAATCTATTTTTAATGAGTGTGAGTCATAAGAGTTGGTGGATGACTAAAGCTATAGACCTATAATTCTAATCAACTCATATCAAGTTCTATGAGCATTTTAATTTATAGATATGACATCATCACATGAATTTGACCATGTATATACTATAGTGAAGCCAGGTAGAATAGTATTCATTATGTATTATGTAATCCCATTATCTATCTTCATACAGTGTCATTAAAAACTATTTTTTGTAATACAGGGCATGTTGTTGAAGTTATTATAGATGAGGACAATGAAGAGGGGGCATATTGCTAATTATGTCAATGTGTATAGGAAAATAAAAAAATGACTTCCATAGTCATAGATGGAGAAAGCATTTAGTATCCTAGTAGGTATTTTATATTCACTAGAATATATCCAATAAAAAATTCAAATATATGATTGTTTGATAAATTTGAAACACATAGGAAGATATTGCACTATTCAAATTTAGTTCTTGTAATGAATATTTGATTGAAAACATATAATGAGAGGCCTTTAAATAGGAATCTATAGAAAGTTTATGAGTCATAAAATGAGTTTATTCATGCTAATATCATGACTAGAGTAGTACCTATTGGTTAAATGGATTGATATATGAAGATATGTTGACCTTTAAAATGTAGATATAATCAATTTTACTAAATGTTTTTTTAAGGTAATACATATAATTTTCATTTTTAATTACTTATTAAAAAATTTGTTTAGGTTAGTGGTGACATTTAATATTCCACCTTCACATGGTTGGCATTATTAGTAAATAATTTCACATTCTTGAATCTAAGAGAAGATTTTTAAAAGTACTTAGCATTTATCCTTAAAATGAGGTTGCCTTGAATTAAGGCATAGAAAGAACATCATCGATGTTTGAAGTGCTTGATGTGGTTAAATGATTTAATGAGTTAAACTATATATTGGGATGGTGGTCTTCTTGATTATATTTTGATCTTAACTCACCATGTATATGCCTTCAATAATTCACTTCTTCTTCAACCAACTTGTTTTCAACTTCCATGAAGTAGTTCCATTACTATAGGGTAGATTGAAATATCTTCAATTCTTCTTTGACTCTATAAAATGACTATTTAATTAATAATGGTATATCAGTCAAATGTTTTAAATTAATAAAATAATATTTCATATGATATCATGTACTAACTATCTCCTCATTAAACATTTATTATTCCTTCTTACCTACATGTAACTAATTGTCAACTCTCAAGTTGCCACTCTCTCATTGCATTCACTAGCATATTCATGATATTGCATGATTTTCAAAACCGAATCCCAAATTATGTCCATTATTCCACATTTATAATTTAAATCAAGTGTATTCATCTTTTTATGTCTTATTACCTCAAAATATGATAAAAACCTCTTTCATTAGAGAGGCAAACTAGCTCCTCTTCATTCTTATCAACAACAATCCACCTTATTAATGTAGCCAAGGTGAATAATGTATAGATAAATATTATTATGATAAAAAATAGGTATTATATATGTAAAAATATATATATAATTAATATCTTTAATCATTCCATCCTCTCACCTTGGGTCATTATCACTTTGTTTGAAAGAAGGTTCACTAGGCCACTAGATTGCTAGGCCTATTTGCAGGTGGATGAAGAGTAAGATTGGAGATATGAGATAAGAATAATATTTAAACCTATGAAAAAAAAATTGTACTATTTTACATATTTGATGTCTATTATTATATCTAATACATTCATAAAGTGATTAATTGCTACTCAACCTAGTTCATTTCAGCCTAAAAATAAGGCCATATTTTGGAACAATCACGTATAAATTAATATTTATTGGACTTTAAGGATTTGAATAAAATTAAAAATATTAAATAATTCTCAAATAACTTGAAAATAAAATTTTATATAATTTAGAGCAATATAATTTGACTTATAACACTTTTGGTCCTCTCCAGGGCTAATTTTCCTTCATTTTTTCATGTGTAGGCCTATGATTTTGTGGTTTATATATCATAATGTATAAAATAAAATTATAAAAAATTTAATTTCTTTTAAATTTTATATTATAACTTAATTCCAAATTTCAAGTCATTTGGAGATATAAAACATAATATATGGTCCTTTTGTGCAAACTAGGATCTGCATGGTAGCAAAAAGGCCAATTTAAAAAATATATATGTATCTTAAGTTTTTTAGGGTATCAATGTATATTTTTAACCAATTTTTTAAAACCCCGTTTACAAAATATAATATTTTTATTATCACATGCAATCAATGATAATCACTATAGTCATATAATCTTAGGCCTCTAAATCCTCTTTGTCATTGTGTGCATGCATTTGGGCTATGAAATTGACTTGGAGGCATAAATGACATTGAATGGATATTTTTATAGCTATAATTATTGTTTTAAAATAATAATATGATGTTAAAATTTTTATGAATGAACTTGGAGTGCTCCCATATACTCAAGATCTCCAACATGCATAAATCTGTTGACAACTTTCACTTTTTCACCTTGTGTACAAGATTGTGACTGATCATTAAACCTTTGTCCATGGTGATAAATTTATTATAGGATTATTTTTACCTATAAAATATATATAGATTATTACAAGGACCTAAAAATTATTGGATCAATCATAAACACCTAAAATTATCTCTTTTCAACTAGCTATAGACCTCTTCATGTGAGCTTGTATGCATGCCAAACGATCATGTAGGCCATTCCTATAGGTGTTGATAATTTGATAGGTATTATTATTTTTTAGTAATATAAATTTATTATCTCCATTTCATATTTATCATATTTAATATGTTCCAATCCTGGTATGCTCTGGTATGAGTAATTTTCAATCCATGCCAGAATGGGTAGTGGGTTTGTCGATTGGGCATGATGGGAGGCCAAGAACATGGTAATATATGTTATCCACACATATATACATGTTTTTAGTTATAGTTTTTATTTAATAATCACCATAAATGTATTTATTTAATAATAATGTGAACTTTGACAATATTTGTTGTCTGTGTTTTTGCCCTCTTAAATAATAGTGAAATTTATTTTTAAGTAGAATTAGATGTTAAGGTCATAGAAACACATGTAATTAAAATATTTAGATGTGTTAAAAGTGATATATTTTCACCTTGGGGTCCCATAGGTAAAAATTCCTATTGGAGCTTAAGAAGTTATCTCTTCACTATGAAAAAGTTGTATTTTAGGACTCATTACTACAACTTATGCCACAAATTGCTCTTGAAGGTTTCACCAAAGTGCTTCAAGATGTAATAATAGTTTTGGGAAATGTATATGAGGGATATTATGGTTCATAAAAATGACTTTAATTTTTATTTTATGCATTTCTGAAGTTAGGATAAAATTATCAATTTTTACTATATTAGAAATGGCTTTCTTGGGGCTAGAATGGGTGGTGGATTTGTCAACCGGGCATGATAGGAGGAAAATAACATAGTATTAAAAATTATATACCAACAAAAATTTGTTTCTAGTTCCAGTTCAAAGTGAATAAGCACCAAAAATTGAGTTCTTGACCAATAACTGGAACTTTGATAACATTTGTTGTTAGCATTTTTGCCTCCTAAACAATAGTGAAAATGTATTTATATGTGTACATGGAAATAAAGGTCATGAAAACACATGTAATTATAGTATATATACATGATAAAAGTGATATATTTTCACTCAGGGGTCACAAAGGTAAAAATGCCTGTTGGAGCTCAAGAAATTGTCTCTTCACCACCAAAATGTTACATGTTAGGACCCATTACTACAACTTATGCCACAAATTTATCTCAAAGATTTAGATAAGTTTATATATGTTGAAATAATATTTTTAATACATATATATGAGTTATCTTATATTTCATTTAAATTAATCATAGTTTAGTTTCTATGCATGTATGAAGTTAGCCTAAAATTTTACATTTTTCTTGTATTGGGAACAATACTCTTGAGACCAGAATGGGTGGTGGGTTTGTTGATAGAGCATTATGGAAGGATAATAACATGGTAATATAAATTAAATACCAATTTATATTTTTTATTTTTGATATTTTTTAACTAAGAAGCACTAGAAACAAAGTTCTCGAACAAGATCTCAAACTTTGATAACATATATTGTGAGTGTTTCCACCTTCTAAAATAGTAGTCAAAATGTATTTCCAAGTGTATATTTATGTCAAGGTCATGTAAAATCATTTAATTATCCTATATATATTTTATCCAAGTGATATATTTTTACTTGGGGGTCCTCGAGGTTAAAATGCCTATTCGAGCTAGAGAAGTTGTCTCTTCACTACCAAAAAGTTGCATTTTAAGACCTATTATTGCAACTTATGAAAAAATTACCCTAAAAGGTTAGGATAAATTTTTTAGGGGTGAATAAGAGTTTTAAAAAAATTATACTATGTATGTTATATTTCATCAAAACGAGTTATAATTTTTAGTCTATGCATGTCTGAAGTTATGCTAAAATTTTGCATTTTTCTTATATTGGGAAGGGCACACTTGAGGCCATAATAGGTGGTGGGTTTATCAAATAGGCATGAAGGGAGGCAAATAATTTGGTCCTATACATTATCCAACCATGTGAACATTTTGGTAGTTCTATTTTTTAATGAATAATTACCATAAATGGATTTCTTGAACAATATATTAAACTTTGACAACATTTATTATCAGTGTTTTTGCCCTCTTAAATAGTGGACTTGGACACCAAGGTCATGTAAAAACATGAAATTATCATATATACACACACACACATGCACGCGCGCACGCACACGCGCGTGCACACACACACACACACACACACACACACACACACACACACACACACACACACACACACACACACACACACACACACACACACACACACACACACACACACACACACACACACACACACACACACACACACACACACACACACGTGCGCGCGCGCGCGCTCGATATATAAGAGATATATTTTCACTTAGGGGTTTTGAAGGTATAAAAGCTTGTTGGAGCTTGAGAAGTTGTCTCTTCACTACCAAACATTTGTAATTTAGGACCCATTACTAAAACTTATGCCAAAATTTTCTCTCAAATTTTTTTGTAAAGTGTTATGGGGTGAAACAAGAGTTTTTAGACACATATAGAATGGATTTTATTTAATTACAGTTTTCTTTCTATGCATTTCTAATGTTATGATAAAATTCTATAGTTTTCTTATACTTATAAGGGTATTTTTAAGGCTAGAATGGGTGATGGATTGGTCAACTAGGCATGATGGGAGGCCAAGATTGTGTTCTTAGACATTATCCACCCATATATGAATAATCATCATAAATTAAGTTATCTAATAATATATCAAACTTTGATAATATTTATTAGCAATACTTTTGCCCTCATAAATAGTAGTGAAATTGTATTTATGGGTGAAATTAGATGTTAGTGTCACGGAAACATGTGTCATTCACCTATAAATATTATAAATTTTCAGTCGGACATGATAGGATACAATCATGCATAGCCGATTAAAACTAAATTTTAAGCTTTTTATGAGTTCAATTATATTATTGGTGAAGTGAGAGAATGTTTTTAACTTCCTCTAAATTTTTTAGGAAGGTTAGATATCCCCTATTCTCTATAAACAATGTTTGAGAAACTATCAATTCCCATGGAATTTTATAAACTTAAGACATGCATGATGAAGTGAAATTGACCTTAGAAGGAAAATGATTGAGAGTGAAGGTATATAATTTAGTATGTAATTGTTTTAATACCCTATTATTATGGTAAAGTGTGTTATATATTTAAAAGAACATATGTTTATATGATATAATAGTCTTTAAATTACAAAACCTATAGGGGTTAGGGTAAACAAGGTTTAGTATAAATAAAAGGGTGATATATATAAATTTGAGCCATATGAGTGCATTAAAACTATGTATAAGAGTATAAAGGAGTGTGATAGGTGATTTAAGAAAGATAAATAGTATTCTTAATCTAAAAGGAACTGGATATGAGGATAAGTCTCACTAGTATTTAAGAGACCAATTGCAGTGGATCTATAACAAAGGATAAGAAGATATAGTAGAGGCCATAGATAAAGTATTGTTAGTAATAGGAATGGCCTAGTTTAATGAATTGATTATAGATATTTTGGGAGATTCCAATATGATGACAATATCATAAATTTCAAGCACTATCATATAATTCATTGAGTCACACCCATTTTTATTTACTTAGCTTCACAATTCAAGAAACATTTACACTCCATTAAACCCATCCTGATGATAAATAGTCCATTACCCACTCTAATATTTTCTATGTATCTTATCATACTTTAATTATGGTTTTTTATAAACCATTATATTAAACATATACTTATTTCCATTTTATGTCTACATTTCCATTATATTAGTCCTCAATATCAATCTATTTAAACTATTAATGAAGGTTTTTTTTAATTTATATCAATACCCTATGTTTACCTTTTGGAAGCAAGATGATTGAGAGGGGCTCAGGGCGCAGGGGGGGTGGGGGTGGGGGGGGGGGAGGGGGTTGGTTGGGGGTGGGTGGAGTGTGGGGAGGGGAGATGAATCAATATTTAAAAACCTTTCTTTCAATTTCACTTAATCATTCATGAATATTCATTCAAGCATGTAGATCAAATAAAGACTAAGTTACCATCAACATATGCATAAAACATATGAACAAAATATAAAATTAAATTATATGTGGGAGACCCTCAATGGGATTAAAATCCACTAATATCTTAAAATTTAATATATTCCTATAATATAAACACAAAATTTATTCATGCACCAACTTAACATGGAGCACCAACCCAAATTAGCTAAGCACCAACTTAGCTAAGATTTAGCAAGCACCTACCTACAAGGAGTCACCAAAACCCTAGATTACCAAAAAAAATTTATAAAAATAGAACACATTATCACCTTTAGAATAACTTTTTTTTAATACAACATATGATTATCTCGTTTCTCAACTCTTCACACACTTCTATCCCTCTCAAATTGGCCTCTAGCCTTCTTCACTCAACTAGCGCTCTTCTTGAATTGATTAGGTCATATGATATTATTAATAATATTTATATCATCTATAAAAGATTCATCAATAATCCTAAACACTCATATGATGGTTTATAATACCTTATTCTACTCACCAATATGTTATCTTGTTCTCTTACACACATAAAAATAGGCCTAAAATTACGTAGTATTTATACAAGTCTCTTGTTCATATCCTTCTTATTCAACCAAAAAAACTTACCCTATTATTTATGACATGAAATATATATTATTAAATCTAATATAAATTAATAAAACTTTATTTTATTCCCTTTAGGTCTAACCTACCTTAATTAGGCCTTATTTAGTCTTTAGGACTCATGGAGACCTAATCGAATTAGGCTTACTTAACACATATTTCTATTTGATCTTATTGGATTACATTAAAACACCTCAAATGATAGGAAAATATAATATTAAACTAAAATATGTCCTTTATAATCTCTTTTGGGATCAAAAACCCCTTTTAAATTCAACCACCACTTAAAGCATGCCATTAGTATTTTCGCAATTAGGCCTATGCATACCCAAAAAGTCTATCTTGAAAAACAAAACCATAATCACAATTTTGACAAACAACCATGGAAAAAAATAACATATAGAGAAGATAAATTACCTAATTATCACCACCATATTATTTATACCTCATAATTTAGGGTAAAAGGATTCAAACCATTCTCTTCAAAGAGCCCACTCAGAACTACCAACTAGCCTCAAACATAGTCATGGAAACAAGAATGTCTAACACCTAATAAAATAAAACAAAGGACTTAAAATACATTAATATTATCTTAAAATATAATAATATAAATATTAAATAAAATTATCATAAGGATAAGCTCTAAGGGCACCTATTGGTCTTGGAGACCAATTTGTTGACCTCTCTCTCAGACCTCACTCAGCCAAACAAATCATTTTGGTTTCAATGTTAAAAATCTTAAAATAAATTAAAAGAATATAAAAATCATGTATACGACATAAAATTACAAATAAATATACTCTTTATTATATGAATCAACTCATGGCGTAGCTTCCCAAACTCATCACTTCAACTTGCTTACCCAGATTTGCAAGTTTTCCTTGAAACATAGTCATGGTGATAATGACCTTTAACATATTTGTAAATACTTTCAAAGAATTTAAATGTATTTGGATGACCCTATGATATTATTATACCATTATTATATACATATATAATATGGTCCTTTATAAATATTGACTTTTTAGACCAGTCTCATAACCTTACCCCTTCATTATCTCATCTACACAAGATAGGTCAACTTATGAGCAACATTTTCATCATAACTACTAACCTCAAAAAATTATATCCAAAATTAACATGTATTAAAATTATTTTAGAAATGCCTCTATGCACTTGTATTTATACCTAATACATCATAGCACATCCCTAATCACCTTCTCACATTTGCTTGGTTTTCTCACTATTTGCACCAATAGGCCTTTTAGCGATAGGTCTTGTATGACTAGTTTAACACACCTAAGTGATAGAACCTACTAAAAAACCACCATGATAATTAAATACAGGTCTCAATATTTATCCTCCATCCATTTATATATTTTCACTTGGTCAACTCTAACTTCTAAAATAAATCTCTAAGAAATAAGGCCTTTCTTGTAGGGTCCACTCACTCACTTTATAAAATAGTCACAAATAGAGAATCTTGAGAGAGTTGACTTCATGATATAATATATAAACTATCCAAACCAATCAATTTTGATTAGTCCAAAATAAAATATTTCACATTAGGTTAGTGTTAGGGTTCTAGAGAAGGTTAACATTATTTTTGGTGTTAAGGATTATTCATAAAGGATTGGCCCTTATATTCAAAAATAATGCCTAGAGATATTAGCTAGGACCCTTCCCCATGTCTCCTAAATATCTTAGGTTCTCATGTATAGGTTACACATGCCAATGAAGACTTAAAATTTCATCTCAGGTTGAGAACCCTCCATTCTATGAACTTGAGAGACCTTAAACTCTTTTTCTTTCCTTAAACTTCAAACTTTGACCTAAAACTTGGTAAAAATATTTGAATAAACATGACATAACTCTGAAAATTCTCATTTTTCCTTAATTAAATTTAAATATGAAACTCATACCTCATTTGGCCACCATCTCTCTCTTTGTTTGCTTAGACCTCGACCTAAAAACCACATTAGGCCTTAAAACTAAACTTCAAGCCTATTTTCATGAATTTTCCACCTCACTTAAATTCTCACAAAAAATCTCACATTCTCAACCAATGTTAAACATCATTAAGATTCCTTTAAAATATATCATGATGCCTTATTAGGCCAAATAGGGTCTAGAAGTTGTCTAGTTGCATACCAAGTCTATAGGTTGTACCCTTATAGGATCACTTTGAGACTCTCATGAGTGCTCCAATGATTCATACGAATGATCAAACAATTTCATATATAATCTCATTAATTTATTCATTCATCTCACTAGGCAACCAAGCTCATGCCTTCTCATAGGGTCTCTTCATGTACTAACTAGTGTCATGACTAGGCTTCTCAAGCACTTAAAGCTTGACAACTGACCATAAAACACTCCTTGATGATTTAAAAACTTAATCACATGACTTTCATGATATTTATACAATATCATACCTCTTTACATACCTCTCCATGATCCTCATGCATAAGATCATGATATGACTAGGCTTCTGAAGGAACCTTGTACACAAGGACTATTACTCAAAACATGCTTACCTTGACCTAAATCTTGACATCAAACTCTGAAGAATCATTAGGTTTCCTCAAAATTCTCTCTCAATATAGGATATTAGTTTGCTTTCAAATTATCTCTTATGACATGGTTCATATCTCAAAAACCACTCACCATGCATATTTACCAAATGTACCTTGACATCAATGACATCAACCTTGAACTTGACATCAATGGTAACACTTATTAAAAAAATCCCCCTTTGTCATTGATGGGAAAACATTCTTTAATTTGGTTACTCTCATCTCCCCCAATCTGGTCAATCTTCCTTCTTGAAATTTCCCCCCTTTGGCCATTAATGACAAAGGCTCTTCTAAAAACTACTATTTGGAACCACACCTTCTTGCAACATGGATTAGGAATCATCATAGTAACATGATCCAACTCACTCAATCCATACCTCATTTATATGAACTCGAAACATAAGTCCACTTCTCAACAAAGATCAAGCTCAATCAATAACTTGAATAGCTTCCCCTCAAACCAAACATCCACCATGCTTCTGTTAAGTAAATATTGTCTTTATGAAGCATAATGTATTCATCCATTTCCATAGGGTACTTAGGCAACACAAGTTTGGGATATTCCCATATATCCATGCTCTCACAATACTACATATATTTAACTATAATTTTAGTCTTGATTGACACTATAGGCTTGATTTATTCATCAACCATTTGATCATCAGTATGACTTAAAATAAACATTATTGACTTGATTTCACATCCAAATTATATTTTATCACAAAAAAATAGTCCACTTGAGATTGTAAACTGATCATGACATGTATTTTCTATCTTTGGTTTCCACACATTCACTTGCCTTCTTCATTACACTCTAAGGGCTTCAAACCTTCTATTTTGGCTTGATGACTTTATAACTTTTTAAGGATATAATCTTAAAATTTGTCCTACATTATGCCAATTATATCAAACTACCTTGTAAATACTTCTTGACTGATTTGAATTATGACTCCTTCCATATTCTCATGAGTAATCATTCTTGGAGAGTCTTCTACACTCTTTTACTCTATGACCAAACTAACTACATATAAAATAGTATCCATTGAATGAACTAACATACCTCTTAGCATTAGGATATTTGATAGGTATTTTCAATTTGACCCTCCTATCTTTAATAACCTTTTATTTTAGTTGATCTACCACCTTTTGGTCTTCTTTAAAACCAAGAATTATCTTATCACCTATAGAATTTTGACTACTCAAGATATCATATAGAGCCTCAATTCTCTTTTAAAATTTCAAAAACATCTTCACCTTTTTAAATGGTTGATCCAACTTAGGTTTCAAGGATTATACTTTAGTTTCTTCTTCATCTGATTCTATATCAAGCATAAGACCTTCCCACTTGAGAAACCCTCATTGTCTAATTCTATGTCCATGAATAAGGTTTCATTATTGTCATGTTTAGGTCCATTACTTCCATCATCACTCTGAAATGTACTTGAATCACTTACATTAGAAGAGTTATCTTCTTTAGTATATAAGATTCTCTTATTCTTGAAATTTCCTTTCCTATCTTCATACTTTATGAAGTCCTTATTTTAGTTAGGATTATAGGCCTTCTTGTCATCTCCATGATGTTCATCATGTTATTCATTATTCTTATATTTATATTTTTTAGGATACTTGGATGAAAATTTACAAATATTAAGATAGTTGAAATATTTGAAGGTAATCTTACCCTTGTACTTACATAAGACAAACCTTAGTTTCCTTGTAAACATGTCTATTAGTTGATCATCATCAACATCTAAACATTCCACATCCTTGACATTCTTATATTTTGACTTATTCTAAACTTTTAAATAATATTTTCTCTTGGGAGGTATTCTTTCATTTTTTCTCATCTCATAGGCAATCAAGATGACATGAAGCCCGTCCATATCTAGATTGTCCAAATATTGCATCTCTTTTACTACAAATACCTTAGATTCAAACTTAGGAGTCAGTGATATTAATAAATTTTAAACAACTATAGATTATTTAAACTCTTCTCCCAATCCTCTAATGACATTGACAACTTCATCAACCTTTAACAACTAAAATGCAATGGTTTCATCTTCATTCATCTTCAGACATTCAAACTATCTTTGATGGGTATGTAGTTTGTCCATATTCACCTTGGTGTCTCCTTCATAGATGGTCCTAAATTCATCCCATATCTCTTTGGATGATAAATATTTAATCAACTTAACAATATCTACCATTTATAGGGCATAAATAATGGCATTGATTGCCTTGGAGTTATTTTTAGTAGCGTTCATACCTACTGTATTAGTAGGTGGAATAGGAGGAACACTATAGCCATCCACAACTAACTACCAAATATCATGAACTTGAGAAATTAAATATATTTTCATCCTAATGTTCCAAAATTAATAATTATATCCAATGGATAATGGAGCCTTATTGATAAAGAAACCACATTAAGCTTACTGACTAGCCATCCTTACTTCTAGGATATCCTTTAAGAGTTTAGACATAATTCAAAAGACCAAGATCTAATACCACATGTTGGAATAAATAAAACTAATGGGGGTAAATCAATATTTTAAAAAAATTCTATAAATTTTACTTAAGTGTTCATGAACATTCATTCAAACATGTAGATCAAACAATGACTAAGTAACCATCCACATATGCATGAAACATAAGAGAATAATATAACACAACATCTATGTGGTAAACCCTCAAAGGGATTAAAACAAACTAATATATAAAAATGGAATATATTAGTATAATATATACAACAAATTTATTTAATCACCAAATTCAAATGGATCACCAACCCCAACTAGCTAAGCACCAACTCAGCTAGGCTTTAACAATCACCTACTTGAATGGAGGCACCAACCCCCTAGATGACTCAACACCAAAATCAGACACCTAAAATACTTGATAAACTTAATAATATATTTTTTATTATAAAAAATATGATTATATTCTTTATTATCTCTTCACACACTTCTATCCCTCTCAAATTAGCCTCTACTCTTCTTCACTCAACCAACCCTCTTCTTGACTTGATTAGATCATATGAAATTATTATTCATATGAATAACCTATTTAAAATATTAATAAATAATAACATACACTCTTATGATGTTATATAACTATTTATTATACTCACCAATATGTTATCTTGTTCACTTACACATACACACAAATAGGCCTAAAATTGTCTAGTATTTATATAAGTCTCTTATTCATATCCTTCTTAGTTAGCCAAATACACTTATCCTATTTATTAAGCTATGAAATTTATCTTATGAAGTATAATATAAATTTATAAAATGTTAATTGAGTCCCTTTATATTTTACCTACCTCAATTATGCCTTATTTCATCTTTAGGTCTCATGGAGACCTAATCCCATTAGGCCTACTTAGCACACATTACAATTTCATCTTCTTGAATTAGATTAAAACACCTCACATAGTATGAAAATAAAATATATCCATTCTAATCTCATCTAGGCTCCCAAAATCATTTTATATTTAACCACCACTTGAAGAATTCCATTAGTATTATTCAAAATTAGGCTTGTGCATACCTAGAAAGTTTGTCTTGAAAAACAAAAACATAAACACAATTTTGAAAAAAAATGGAAATAAATAACATATATATAATATAAATAACCTTAGGGTCATAAAAATATTATTTATACTTCATAACACATGGAAAAAGGATTCAACCCCTTCTCTAAAAAGAGCCCACTCAGAACTATCAACTAGCCTCAAACATGATCATGTAAACAAAAATTTATGACAACTAATAGAACAAAATAAAGGACTTAAAATGAATTAATATGATCATAAAAAATCCTTATATAAATATTAAACAAAATTATAATAATATCTAAGGGAACTTATTGGTCTTATAGATCAACTTGTTGATCTTATCTCTCTTAGACCTCACTTAGGTAGACAAGCCATTTTGGATTCAATATTACAACTTATTACATAAAACTCAAAGATTATTAAAATAATGGATAGGACAAAAAATATCCAAAAAATAAAATCATGGTAATTATATGAATCAAATCATGGCATATATTCCCAAACACATCACTTCAACTTGATTACCTAGATCTGCCATTTTTCCTTGAAACACAAGCATGGTGATAATGACCTTCAACACCTATGTAGACATTTTTAGATACTTTAAATTTTTTTGTATGATCCTATGAGATATTTATACCATTATATATATATATATATATATATATATATATATATGTTCATATGTAAATATTGGTTTTACATACTAGACTCATAACCTTACACCTTCATTGTCTCATTTTCACTAAACAAGTCAACTTATGAGAAAAAAATTCATCATAAATACTAACCTCCATAAATTATATAAAAAATTAACATGTATTGTAAGTCTTGAAAAATGTCTATGTGCACTTTGATTCATCTTTAATCCATGATAACACATACCTAAACATCTTGTCACTTCCACTTGGTTTTCTAACTATTTACACCATTAGGCCTTTTAGTGATAGGTCAACTTGTATGACAAGTTTAACACACCTAAGGGATATAACCTTCTCATAAAACACCATTTAAATTAAATAAAAGTCTCAATCTTTATCCTCCATCTATTTATTAATATTTAATTGGTCAAATTTGACTACTACAGTAAATCTCTAAGAAATAAATCTTTTCTTATAAGGTACATTCACTCACTTGACAAACCAATCACACCTAGAGATGCTTGAGAGATTTTAATTCATGTTCCAATAGTTAAACTAGATAAACCAATCCATTATAAGCATTTTAGAACAATATCTTTAACATCAGTTTAGTGTTAGAGTTTTAGATAGGGTTAACACTATTTCTAGTGTTAATGATTGTTCATAAATTATTTCCCATCAATTAAAAAAATGACTAGATATATTATCTATGAACCTCAACAATCTCTCTTTAATATCTTATCTTCCCATTCTAAGGTTACATGTGCTAATGAACACTTGAAATTTATTCTTTGGTTTAGAACCCTCCATTTTGTGTACTCAAGAGACCTTAAAACACTTTTTATTTCCTTAAACTTCAAAATTTTACCTAAAACATGGTTAATATATTTGACAAAACATGACATAACTCAAAAAAATTTAATTTGTCCATACTTAACCTAAAATCTTAATCTCATACCTAATTTTTCTACCATTTCTCTCTTTGCTTACTTGGATCTTGACCTAAAAACCACATTAGGCCTTGAAACTAACCTTAAATTACATTTTCATGCATTATCAACCTAACTTACAAGATGACACAATATTTCACATGATCAAACAATGTAAAATATACATTATATGCCTTGATAACAAATCATGATGCCTCATTAGGCTAAGGAGG
This sequence comes from Torreya grandis, assembly GCA_037957365.1. NCBI lineage: Eukaryota > Viridiplantae > Streptophyta > Pinopsida > Cupressales > Taxaceae > Torreya > Torreya grandis. Next base: position 1,385,125 of record JARHVA010003440.1, read on the forward strand.
GTCTAGAGGTGGTTTAGTTGCATACTAAATTTATAGGTCCTACCCCTATAGGCTCACTCTTATACTCTCATTAGTGTTTAAATACCTCATATGCATTATAAAAAAACTTATTCAAACCTCTCATGCCTTTGTACATCCATATCACTAGGCCTCCAAGATCATGCCTTCTCATAGGGTCTCTTTAAGTACTAACTAGTGTCATGTCTAAGACTCTTGAGCACTTAAATATTGAAAACTAGCCATGAAACACTAAATAATTATTTTAAAAATTGATTTCATAACTTTAATTCTCATTAGACAATATCATACATCTATACATACCTCTCCATGCTCATCATGCACAAGCTCAAGATATGACTACTTGTTATGACTAGGCTTCTCAGGGCACCTTGTACTCAAGGACTAGTGCTCAAAACATTATTACCTTGACCTAAATCTTGACATAAACCTCAAAAGAATCATTAGGTTTCTTTTAAATGCTCTCTTAATAAAGAGACATAAGGTTGACTTCAAATTATCTCTTGTCACATGATTCATATCTCACAGACCACTCACCATGCAGCTTTACTAGATACACATTAACATCAATGACAAAAATTTTAAAAATTATCTATATTTTATATCATTCATCAATTTGATCTTTCACTATGGATCCCTTGGTTTCCAGAATTTTATGTCAAGATTGATCTTGTAATTCACTTAATCTTCCAATAGATCTACTTAAAAATGTACCACTTTAGATAATATGTAACTTTAAGCCCATTAATGTTTACTTAATAAACTCAAAAATACTATTCAAATATCAAGATAATGATATTGAGATTATTAAGGCTTTTATAAAAGTTCAAAACATCAATTAGGTCTCTGAATGACTAGGAAAACATCACTCAATCCTAGTAAACTATTATAGGACTATGTGTATGCTTTTTAGGTCTTAATAAAGATATTTATTATTATATTTTACTCTAAATTTCCCATTTAATGACCTATTTAATTTATATATATTCCATTAAAATTTTAGAAATGAATTTATGTTATATTAGTTTCTCAAAAGATTAGCTTAATAACAACTTTGCTCTTTTACATCTTTGTAAGCCTAGTTATGCCTTCTTGAAGGAACTTCGGTTCAATTAAACTACCTAATGATTTGTATTATCTATTAAAATATATTTTTTAATATAAAACAACCTTAACAAACCTTCATACCAGTTTTGGATCCAAATAAAATGACAAAATAATTGAATTCTTCCCTTTTAAAACTTTCTTGTTGACTCACTAAAATCGATCATGCACATAGTCAAATTTAACTAAATTTATATAAATACATTAAAATTTAAAAGACCTTTATTTATTCCCAAACACATTATATCAACTTCATAATTTTTTTGGAAAGTTTCGGTAGGTTAAATCTTTAGTTATGGGCCTTTTTCTCCAAGAAATTCTTGTCTATGGTTTTCATTATTCATATAGACATGAAAGTTTATTAATTATGGTTAATAAATATATTTTATTTTTATATAAAACTAAAACATATAATAAAGACTTAAAAACCTCATATTATCATTCCAAATTGATAACCAATATCATGCACTTGTTTGCACATGTTTCTAGCTAATTGTGTATATCTGTGTATATGCAAACATATATTTTTAGAGAGTTTTTAATACAAAAACATCAAATTTGCTATGAAATACTTATATAAATAATTTAAACTTAATTTAAACTTATAAATAAACTAAAACAAGTATACAACCCACAATCCTTTTTATCCATGCAATAAAATGGTGATATTTGCATATAGACCTCAAAACTCTTAAGAATAGACTAACAATAATTCAAATATTGCAAACCCTTGAAACATATAATAAAAATAAATAGTTCTTGAAATATTTCACTTACTCATTTTCCAATTTGAATAGCTTATTTAGACACAATATCCTCCTTTTATTAATTATTCTTCATATATCCACTTATAGTCCTATAGATTGCCAATACAATACAAGGCTAATGGACTTATTCCCTCTTAGTCTCCTCTTCTATATTATAAGACTTCATGATTTAACCTTTATACATGTTTTAATTTTTTATTAATCTCTCTGATTCAATGTTTTTCTTCTTCTAACAACCATGCTAAACATAGTTGTTTCTCCAAGATATTTTACTCTTAGCCTTGTATTCTAAAATAAGCCTTCAACATAGGATATAGCTTTTAGATGATGTTCCTAGAAATATTTAAATTTACATAGAGTGAATATATGTTTCTAATTCAATAATAGTCCCTTAACATAATAATGTTTAATTACACATATTCTAAAATCAATTATAACCCTTAAAATCTTATATAATATTTCAAATATTCCAATATTCCCCTTTTTGGAGGAAAAACCCAAAGTATTTTTAAATTGACCTATGAAAATAAGGCTTTTTATTAGCTTTGTAAAAACCACTATTATCCTAAAAGACTATGAAAAATTATAAATTTAACATATGGAAATTGTTGAAATGTTTCATATTCTGATGCTCATATATTACCATCATAATGTAATTGGGATAATTTAAAAAACATTTTAATGAACAAATATGGGTGTAAGTTAAACTAAGATGTTTAAATGAGGAGTTTCTCAATTTAGGTGTGTATATTTAATCATACCTCAAAAATAATGAATTAATGTCTAACCTTGAATAAATCTATTCCAAGGAAGATATATTTTGGAAATAGAATTCAAGAATTCAAGGTAGAATTGGATAAATGAAGGAGATAAGAATGGTTATTTTTTCCATAATCTAGTCAAATAAAATTAAAACTCAAAAATCATAAAAATTTCATAGTGAAAAATATCATTAGTAATAATTTGTCATATAATTTGACCAATTATATTTTGTTCACTATCACATGACTTTATATCATCTAAAATTATCAAATCACCTAAAATTCTCAAATGTTGATCAATGGTCATACATTACACTTAAAGATAATTGAAGTCAAAGAAACCTCATTTATTATAAATTAGTATTACAATATAATATCAAAACACACAAAGGATTAAAAAATAAAAACATAATAGAATGTTAGGTGAATGCCATATAGTCACATGTATAATCTTAAAATTATATAAATTACCATACATGCATACAAAATATGTGTACATTAAAATATAAGCATACAAAAAGGTACATCTTGTAAGAAATGAGCTAATCATCAAATAGGCTCCTTCTCTTTACCTTCCTTGAAGAATACCCTCCTTGAGATGCCCTATTGGTAGATGGATATCCATTAAATGTTTTGTTGTACTCTAAGGTTTGACTTCAGGTCTTACGCTCATAAGTCATTTACATATGAGCCTTTTCAAATACAAGTATTATTAGAAAATTAACATAAAATACACACAACAAAGCTATGAAATTAATTTTAAAATATAATAAAAAAATATTTAAATATACACTTACTGCAATCTCATAATCCTACTAAATTTTATTTTGATGTTTGATTGGGTCAATGGTAGTTGAGTTGTATGAACATTCATTTGAAATGAGTAAGAAACATATTAATTTTCCAGAAATGGGATTATTAGATGTCATGGGACAAGCTTTCATACACAATACATTCACATATATTATGTTTTATAAGCAAGTATGTAGTAAAATTATTAAAAAGATCTAATTTACAATTCAAAATTACAAGTTATTATGTACCTCTATGAGGACCTATGTGGATGACAGTGTTGAAGCTATGCCTATGTTTATCTCCACTTACAGTGATAGAGGAGGGTCTACTTGAGACATCAACTAAAAAAATAAGGTCTCACTTAATTTTATATAAAACATTAAATATATATGTAATTTGTTTCTCATTTATTAAACTAAGAGTATAGTATTAACTCAAAAATTGACCTTTATATAAGTAAAAGGTGTCATGTTAACATAGGTAGATGTAGTAGTGGATGGTCTAGTAGCTATCTCCACTTGTATTTATGGAGGAGTGTCTAATCGATACATCAACTAAATAAATAATTTCTCCCTTAGTTTTATATAAAGTATCAAATATATATGGTAAATTTACTCCTTTAAATTAAACCAAGAGTGAAATATTGACTAAAAATTTTACCTTTATGAAATTAAAAGGTGTCATGCTAAAAAATGTAGATATAATAGTGGATGACCCAATAGTTGGCTCCATATGTGCAAATAATGGTTGTGGAAGATCAAGTTCTATAAACATGGACTTTGATGATAAAGGCACTATCTCCTAGAAAATTAAAAATTACATATATATTACTCATTTTTGTTTAAAATAATTGTTAAATTTTAAATTTACAAATATAGATTAAACTTTACATGACATTTATATAAAAGATACATGTATCCATGAGTGATTGATGACTACACTCCAAATGTGCATGCCAAAAAATATTCACTCAATACTATATCATCAAACCCCTCTAAAACACTTTCATCATCATTATCAAAAGGTCTAATATATATAGTTCCATAAGATCTATAAGGATGGGGTCGAGTATACACACTAGGTGGAATATCTATAGCATCAATCATTAAAATCCTACTCATATGTTTAATTAGTCTATTAATAAGCACAATAAGTGTATGAAAAGTGTCAATCCCCATTACCTCTTTCACCATATAGGGGATCTCAAGATGAAGTGGCTTTTGGGTATGAATTATTATAGGTCGATTAGGTACATGACATGTTCCTAGTAAATAATACACAACTCCTTTCCCTCGATCCTCAAACTCACCATAATAAAAATAATTTAGAATTGTATTGAGGGTAAACTCATAGTAGAGTATTATTAAAAATATAATGGGACCTTATGGTTTTTACATTGGATAAATAGACACCATCCACCATCAGTCCCAAAAATTGGATTTGATCAAATTATGTTGGCACCTATGGATATGGTAATGTTTAATAGTCACTATAAATTACACATTAGTAGTTAGGTAAATGAATAATGCAAAAATGTTTGATTTTGATATTCATTTTGTTTTAACCTCATGTGTTGACATATTTTTAGCATAATAAACCTAAAAACTATCTTGATATGATGGATATATGTCAATTTAATTAGTTATCAAGTCAACATGACCCAATATTAACTCTAGGTTATTGGCTAGATAGGTGTGATGGGTGATAGTGGATGTGGGATCCCCCATTATCCTTATTAGTTGCTCAATTTCAATTTTGTTTCCCACAATGTGTGAATACACACCATCATATCTACTTAGGGGATATTTTGGAATTATAATAGGGTTAGGTGGAGGAATATGAGGGTTAGGTGGAGGTTTGTATAGAGTATTAGGAGGGTTAGGTGGAGGTCTAGCTAGAGGATTCATAGGGTTAGGTGGAGGGTAAGCCAGAGGATTAGGAAAACTAGGTGGAGGGTTAGACATAGGATTATAAAGGTCACATGGAGGGTTAGGAGGATATTTATGGATTCTTATATTATATTGGTATATTTCCAACAAATAATTTACAAATTAAACATTATAAAAAAAATTGTAAAATACAAGGTTAATAGGTGTAGTTTTTAATCATCCACCTTGTCTACATGGAAAAATTATGAAGTTCAAGATGTTTCAAGATTTATAATAGACTTTTGGAAATCTTTTAGGTCTTTGGAGGAGAAAAATTACCATTAAATAACACTTGGGAGTTGGAAAAATGGTAAATGGAGTGTCAATCTATGTTTTTTTAAATCAAACAAGTAACACATATGCATTATAACAACATGTGGATGTTCTTATAATGCATATGTGTTAGCATAACACATACATATTACCATAATTGGTACACATTGTTGTAAAAGATATGTGTTATGGATAGGATCCATAATGTTAATAACATGTATGTGTTATAGAGTGTGCCCACATAATTATCCCCCAAATCCATTCACATACCCATTGATAGGCTTGATATTTTTTAATCCACTCTTTCATAATATGGATTACTCCTCATTATTCAGATGGTATCAACCAACTTGACATAGTTCATTCATTAGTGCCTAAGTATTTCAATCATAACCAATACCTAATTGATATAATTATTTCCAATTCATCAATTCATATAGATTATCTTGACAAATCTAATATAATCAACCATGTTTTTATTATTCCTCTACTTATAGAACTATCAACCAAAACCAATATATCTAATTGTAATGATCATCATATTACCTTTAAATATCTATCTTATACTCAACATATGACATTACCTTCAAGGCTAAGGATACTATTGTAATATATTTAAATTATGAGTTAGACAACTAGGGTAATCAAATCATTTATCTTTAATTAGATGTTAAATAATATGTACCTTTTCCAACACTTCCTAGTGATGAGTCTATATTATGTTTACTATATTGGTGAGTCTCAACTTCCATAACAACATCAAAATATTGGCCATTTTTATAACATAAATCCTTTATTAAATCTATAACTTTGTCATTAGTGTTGATCCTAAAACACATCACATATCTAATCTTCTTCTAGTTCTATATGAAAAAATTCTAAATTGGAAATTCCATGCACATTGAATAAACTATTGCAATCAATAATTATACCATAAATACTCTTTAAACTATCATTTTTTATAAATGAATTCATCTTGAATAACATGTAACTATAATATTTATTTGATAAATATTTTTGAATAATTTACTTGGTCATATGAATACATGCCTAGTATCAATCCTATTAGTTTGGTTCATAACATCATCATTTATTATGATGCCAAACCCATGTATAAAAAAAACATGAATTCAATCTTGATATTTATACCTTATGTCACATAAATTATCAATATTTTAGATTCCAAATTTGTTAAAACTCATACACTAATCAGAATGGGTTTCCAACCTTTTCTTTATTTACAAGAAATTTGAAAATATTATTTTCATATGTAATTTTTTTTAAATCCTAATTTATCATGTGACAAAGAGAACTTTCCTTTGCCATAAATCAATTTCATTGTTGATTCTATAGATGGATATGAAATTCTATCTCTAATGGATTATTTTTCAAGCTAAAATCATATTCATATCTCTCTTGATGATTAATATAAAACTCTTTTCACCAATAAGTGTGGAAGTTATTGTTATGGTAAATTACCTTTGTCCGATAAATATTGGAGTTACCTATCCATGTGAAATTACCCATATTTTACATGACCTTATTCATAAAATAATTTAATCCTATGTGGATGATCTTATTAACAAACCCAAGCATTGTGAAAATCATCTTCATAATATTGCTATTATCTTTGATTGACTCATCAAATTAAAAAATAGACTTAATCCTCAAAAATGTGTTTTTAGTCTTACTTCCAAAAAAATCTTGTTATTTTTTTGTCTCCCTTAGAGGTAATATTGTATATCAAATTAAAATCAAAGATATAAACAACATGAATATCCATTATTCCATTCGAGACATAAAAACATATCTTGGTATACATGGGGAAATATAATGATTTGTCCCTAATATAGCTTACCACATCTATTTGTTAAAGTAAATCACTATGAAAGGTATTAGATTTAAATGGACCTGTGCATGTAATAATATATTTTGTTAACTTTAAATACCCATTAATTCATCCTAATAATGTTTGACCACCTTCTAATGATTGTGCCATCATCTTATATACCTCATCTACCCCTATATCAGTTGTGTTAATTATTTCTCAATAAGATGAAATAGGCCAAAAATTATATATATATATATTTATTATATTATGAAATACATTACATAAAAATTGAACATTATTACCTTACTATTTATTTCACCTCCAAAAATATTCAAAATTATATGCTCTACCAAACTAGTTATCTCAATGTACATTCTGATCCACTTTTCCATTTCTTTTTGAATGTTTTATTACATGGGGATAGAATTAAAAAGTGGTTGATTCTATTAATGGAATTTTAATTAATAAATTTTACACAAAAATTATTTAAGCATCAAGTTATCTACAATAAAATTATACCACTCCTATCCTAGACACTAATCACCTTCAAGACACTCGTATTGACAACAAGATCCTTTATATGAAACGTCTCAATAAAACTATTTAACTTATATTGTACGTTCATAATTTTACCACTGATATTGAGGCATAAAACTAGGATGAACCTATTACTTATATTTCTAAACTTAAAACCAAATTCTTCACTATAAAATTACGTGAAGTTACTATTGATTTACATGAATAAACAAGTACACAAATTTTGATGGTGCTAAATGTCTTTGGCGAGTTGAGGTAGGATGTGTCTTAGATGACCCTCATTATACAATCATACCTATAAATTCTAGATTAAAATATTAATTCATTAATAACATGGTTGAACATTGAACTCTCATATTAGGGATGTAAGTGACCATTAATTTATAAATACCATAGATATATGCCTTTTGAGAGTCGTAACTCATATGTCATTTTAGTCAATGGTTATTATAAATGAAAAATTGAGAACATTATCGCATTTCATCAAATTGTTATCAATATTTCTAAAAAATTAACTTGAAATACTATTGAATTAATTCCATGATAGAAAATTTCTACAATTGTTTCCCTTTCTTGATAAACCTCTCTCTTTCACTCACATCAAGCACTCCATGATTCAAAATTTATCATTCATATGAATAAATCACAAAAAAAATTACATTCCAAGAACTATTAACTTATTTTACACATTTAGACTATCACTAATTGATAAATTACATTGTAAAAACACATCATATAATTCATAGAGCATCATATATATCTTCCAGATACTGACTCATGTATAAGTATCACAATGCAAAAATAAACATCTATATATGTCCTTCGATATGAAATCATATATTATCATAATGTCTAAGGTCCCTTGGTTTATTATGTTACTTAAAATGAAATTCCTTATATTTTGGGTAAATAATATGGGGGAATTTTTGGTGGTCACTATATTAGACACAATAGAACCCATAAATTCCTATGCACAAGATACTTTTTAAGCCTAGTCTTGCAAAAATACAATTAAATTAACCAATAAATGTAATTATTATTAACTTCATGATGATATTCTTAATTCTTACCCTACTAAAATTCAATCCTTTGAGTCTCCTTTTCCATTTTATATGTGGGGATTAGACCTTATTATAAAATCACCTAGATTACAAGATGGCCATGTCTTAATCATTATGACCATTGAATATTTTACAAAGTGGGTCTAAGGTATGCCTCTTGTAAATGTTACTGGCATCACTATTTCAAAATTCATTATCAATAAGAAAATATGCCATTTCATGTTTACTAAATCCATTTTTAATGATAATGGTTAGAACTTTAAAAATTATATGAAACGACTATGTGCAAAATTAAAAATTACACATAAAATTTCCACAAGATATCACCCATAGTGTAATGTTCAAGTGTAATCGACTAATAAAATCCTTAAAAAAAATTATAAAATTATTCAGGATTCTTGCTCTGAATCACCTTAATCTTTATTTTAAACTTTTGAATTATCACACTAACATTCATACTTCCACTGGGGAAACTCCTTTGTCATTAGTAATGGTTTTAAATTTCTCTTACCACTAAAAGTTTAGTTACCTTCCTTATAAATTTATCATCATGGAATCATTATTTATGAATAACTTCATGAATCCCATCTTTATGCATTAGATTTCATTGATAAGTGACATATAGGTTAATTACAACATAACATCTAATACAAATATCACATTTTCTAAATAACAAAGCTAAAAGGTCAAAATTTTCACTTTATATATTACTGAATTATTACTAAAATTATATTACACCGATGATAATGAAGGAAAGTATGAAAAAACATGGTGGAGTCCTGACCTAGTCAAAGACATTCTTAGATATAGTATGTAGAGATTATAAACTAAGGGCATATATTTAAATAGAAAAATGTTGTTCAGTTATTAAAGAAACATTTTGTGTAATTAAATGTTATTTATGTACTAATATTATATTATTTTTGACTTACCTATTGTATTTATTCTTATATATACTATGTATCTAAAATTTATTTTAGGTCTTACTCATACTTTCTATTATACATCATATTATTAGTTTCACTTCTTTAAAAACCCTTGGGTTTTTATTTTTAAACATTTTTCTATTTTTATCACTTTCAAAAACATGGAGTTCCATTATTATTTTTCATTACTTTTTGGCATCAATCACACCTCTTGGTTTCTAATTTTTTGAATGTAATTGTAATACCTTGGATAGGACCATGCCTTCCTAACAAATATTCACAAATTGATTTTATAAATTATTTTCGCCTTCAACCTTAGTTATGTGTCTTCCAAAAAAGATAAGGAAATGGTTTATATTTTTTTTTACATATAATAAAAATATTTCATACTCTTTCATTTTAAAATGTATAATAATATATTTTATTGTATTCATACACATTCACCATTTCTCATGATGGATTATTAATGTGTACCTATCATTGTACCATCCTCATTAAAAATAATTCAAGCTAGGAAAACCCAATAATTATATTCTAATTTTCATAAATTCCCATTAACCCACATCACTTTAGGAAAACCAAGGCTATATTAGAGATTACACTCTCTTATAATGTGTAAGTCTAGGAATCGTAGACACCATAGTGTTTAGGTTATCTTCTCTAACCACCAACTCTAAGATATCTTATGATAGTCATTTTTAGCACCCATGCTTAGTTTTATTAATCCATATAGAGGAGGAATCATTAAATACAAAATAATTAAAATCCATATCATACAACAAAAGGAAATTACAAAAATAAATAATTATAATAATCATATCACACCAAAAGATGTGATCTTTATTCGACACAATTCTTATTCTAGTCAAATTTAAACAATTAGACACATAATAGAGTCAAGGTCCATTGGGGTAAAGTATGATAGTATATTTATATAGGAGGTCTCATAATTGGGAACTAGGAATTTTACTCAGGAGAGGATGGTTAGTATTGTGATAGTCCCAAAATGAAAACAAATTGATAATAAACACACTATCATAACATATGTAGGCCTAATTACTAGGGGGAGCTTAGTTAACAAAACAAAAATGGGAAATACAAATAAAACATTAAATAAATTCCTTCCATCACCTTCCTTTGATGCTCCAAAATGATTGTTTTAGTGGCTTTTTAGGTTTGTGCTCATTAAGTCTACATCAATGAACTGTGGCTACCTCCATCTCTCCTTGGCACCTTGTGGTGTTGGCTTGGATTGGATTGGCTCAATATTTATGAATTATAACACTAAGATGAAATGTTTTTTAATTCATCTATGAATAATAAGTTTGGTATATGAGAACTTAGAATTCAATAGGAAAGGCCTCCTATTTATAGATTTTCAAAAAAGCCTAGAATCAACCTAAACCATCCATCTTAAGATGGAGATGTGTGGCAAAGGATTAATTAAATTATGAAATTAAAATTAATAAATAGGCTCATCAATATTTTGGGATAGAGGGGTGTTAACTAGGCATGAAGGGTCTTAATGAGTCATGGGAGGCATTAATTTAGATATTTATGGCATTTATGGCATGGGATGCCTTCCCAAGAAATGATGTCACTTGATGATGAAATTAATGACAATCAATTTCCATTAAAGATTTATTAAAAAAATTCTATGGAATTATTAATTAGGCCCTAATTTGTATTAATTATCTCTTAATCATGATTAATCACTTTGATGCAAACCTTGGCTCTTTATGCACAAATTACTCAAATTGGTCTGAATGTCTTATTATTGGCCCAAAATTTGATTGGATTAGAATTAGAATGTGATGTCAGATGTATTAGATCCATTACCCCATTTAGGATGTTTCTAACACAAAATAACAAAGGTACATATCTTATGTAATACATTTGATAGCAAAGGGCAATCTAAATCAGCCATATGCAAAGTTGGCATTTTGACTCAAAATGATCTGATCAAAGTTTGTTAGCCCATAAAATGCATTGCCCCATTTAGGGATACTTTGGCCAAAATTAGCACTTGAATTTATAGATTTCAACTAATTTAATGTGTTTTAATGTTTTTAGGCCAAATTGTGCATTTTTTGTGGAAATTGGTCAAAATACTAATTGGAGGTTATCATTTTAGGTGTCTTCAATAATCATATACATTCATAAGTTCCACCTAATTTGTCATGAAACTAAGAAATATTAATATTAAACCAATGGTTTTGAAATAGGTCTTGAGGAATGGGGAATGCATTGTTATAAGGTAGGCCAATTTTAAATTTAATGCATATTATCCTTTATGGGATGCTACTTATAATTTATTAGTTATCCCCCACTTATGTGGTTCAGTTGAGTCCTCTAAAGGTATTTGATGTCAATATTTTCCTAGTCTCCCCAACATGATGTGAGTTTTTCCTCTCTAATAAATATTATGTTGTCACATTGGTACCATGCTTTCCCCCACTACCCATTTCTTTTCTCCTTAGTAGGAAGGTTTATTTGTAAAAAAAATACCAAACTTATACACTTCCTAGTCTATGTCTTTTTCAACATGTTTAGAATATGCTAGTTTTATTTTATCTATCATTATAATAAAATATACTCTCTTAGGTGATTACCTTATCATTTTCACATCTCTTGTAGTTACCTTTATAACCTTGAATTTTATTTTTCACCTTTTTATGCCATTTAATCCCATTTATTTAGTTACCTAATCATTTTCCTTTATTGATTGAGTATATATTATTTAGACATTAAATGTGATTTATATAGCACCACACTCTTGTACATTTGGAAAATTCCTATCATGGTTTTACCCTTTAGTTATAAGACCTTATTACTAATTAAAGGGTCGTGTTAAATTCCTCTTTATGTCAAATTGGTTATTTCTTAGCCTAAAAACTATCATTCTTATGACCAAACCTTATGTACTATGAAAAATGCTATAACCCTGATTATTGTCATTCTCTACAAAGCTTGGACTTGTAATTGTTTTCTATGTTCCCAAACACATGTTATAGGTATATGCCTATGCCAATGTTAGTGTCCATTTTAAAATAAAGTATCCAATGTACAAAATGAAATTTATCCTAAAGGTTAGCCTAAGTAATTTAAAGTGATATATTTTTAAAATGGGTTGGCGTCTCTCTCTCTCTCTCTCTATATATATATATATACATATATATATATATACATATATATATACATATATATATATATATATATATATATATATATATATATATATATGAATAGGGAATATTTTCACACATTAATTCTTGTATGAGTGGTTTTGGTAAATTTTGTTGTGAGTGCCTAGGTGAGAAATTATTGTGGGTTGATATATATATATATATATATATATATATATATATATATATATATATATATATATATATATATATATATATATATATATATATATATATATATATATATATCAACCCACAATCATTTCTCACCTAGGCACTCACAACAAAATTTACCAAAACCACTCATACAAGAATTAATGTGTGAAAATATTCCCTATTCATTACTATTTACATATCACACATATGATATATATTCCCACAAGTTTCAAGTATTGAAGGAACATCCCATGATCCATATTTGATAATTTAAAAGATAGATCATACAATCTACTTTTTTATCACACATTGCACCCTTATGCACACACAAGATAACACATAGGGGAGAAATACATAAGTTTGAGGACTTATTTAAAGTATTGTATATATAGGCAACACCCATTGATAGAGGATCCTTTGGGTAGCTTGACACTATTTTACCACTAACCCATTTTTTCCATATTCACTTCAAGAGTGAGGAAACTAGTGTTTGATAATTTGATAAAGACTAATATCCTATGCACATAATTTAAACACATAGTAATAAAAGATATAAAAAAACCCATAAGTGTCCATGTGGATAAATATATATTTGGTCAATATTTTTTACTAAACACTTACATCCAACTGAGATACTAGTGTTAATATAACCATCTCAATCTAATGCAAGTGTCTAAGACCATAGAGTACAAAATTCCATAATACGATGATTATGATAGAATACCAATCCAATCTAATTACATCTTATTTTAGAATAAATATACATGTGTATAATAAATAAACTAATCAATATTGTTTCCAATTTATTTCAATATCAATCAATAGTTTTAGTTTATTTTTTTGGCATATCTTATTATTTAAATTTAGAATATTATTTATTTGAGTTCAAAAATTCGTTGGCCTCATATATTTCTATTAACCACCCTTGTGATTATTTATTTCTATATTACTAACCCTAGATGATCTCGCAAATCTAAATTTAGGGTTAAAATTTTTGTGAACCCAACCATTCATCTCAAAAACCTAGCTCTATTAGGTTTTTCTATTTTTCCTAGAAATTTTGAGTTTTGATCTTTCCAAATTATCCAAAAAAATTAAAAAATAATGTTTCCTTTTATAAAAAATCATGTTAAACATGGAAATATCTCTTAGTTAATTCAATATCCAATATATCATAATAGTTTTTACATGTTATGTTTCATACATGATGACACCATTAAAATACCAAATGAGTATTGTTGATCTTTTTGTGCCAAAAACTAGAAAACACCTTGTTCCTTATAGGAGACCCATAATTGTTTTTGAAAAATGATTTAAAAGGACCTACATACCCTTTTCCAATACCCAAGTAGAATTTAGATACTTATTTGTATTTTTAAACTTTGCAAAGTTGCAAAGTGCACCCAAACCTCTACTTTCCCACTTACCTAAGACCTAGTGGGAATTAGAACTCACATTACAATTTGAAACTTTACAAAGTTGAAAAATGTTATCTAGACTCCACTTTTCAATTTTCATTAAGACCTAGTACGAATCATAATTTGTATTAAAATTGGAAGCTTTGAAAAGTTTAAAAGTGAAATATAGACTTAGTTTCCCACCATTCACCAAAACCAAGCAAAAACTAAACTTATCACTAAAATTTGCAACTTTTCAAAGTTTTAAAGTGTAATTGGGACTCATCTACCTACCTCCTACAAAAAATTTCCTCCAAAACCCCTAAGTGGAAAGTGGAAAATGGAAAACATATTACAAAATTGTAAACTTGTAAATTTGCAAGGTGACTTTGTGGACTTTCTTGCCTATTCATCCATCTACCACCGTTGATTAGAATTATTGACATTAATTATGTGTTTTTGGTATATAATTAAGTTTTTTATGTCTTTTATTTATATTTCAACAAAATACAAAGCTCCATTACCAAGTGATATTTTGAACCAAATATAAAATCCAAGTGATGACATGCCATGAAATAGACCTCCATTATGGAGCAACACAAACACCAAATCTATCGATTGCCAATCCCTGCACATGTATTCACAGTATTTTTCTAGGTCACCTACATTTATTTTAGTCTTCACCATTATTCTTTTTCTACAATATTATTTATTTTCCTACCATACTTAGGATTTTTATATCTACAAATGATAATCATCATCATCATTTTACCTCATTTCCTACAAATCCTAGTTATTGGTTTCATGTTATTTTTTGTTTGGATTATGTGAGTTTCATTGCTTTGAGTGTTCCTAATTGTTTTTTTGAAATATAAGCATAAATCCCTCTTGATTTCTCAAACTGAAACCTTGTGGAAATTCTAGATAAAGAAACATATAATATGCCCAAATAATTACAAGGTAGATATCCCGTTTGATTTCGCACCCTGAGTTTCCATCAAAGATATAACTTACAATTATAAACCATACCCCTGATGGAGATTCAATAGGACTTTACAAGAGCAAATGTAAATTAAAAATTTGCTAGATCATTTGGTTAGACTTTAAAACTATTATTTCTCACTATATTCCTGATAAAGCTAAACCCTATAGAAGCATAACTAAACCCTACTGAGTTCAAAGTGGAAATCATACCTACAATTACAAACACAAATCTCAACCAAATATGTAGTTGGTTCTCCTTACCCATTTACCCAGTGTACATGTCTAGAAAAGAGATAAATTTGAAGTCAAAGGGACTTGGTGTCCCTTCCATCTTTGATTCCAACATCAATGAGATAACTAACATAGATCTAGTAGACTTTTAAACTATAGTTAATGCATAATTTAAGAATGATTGTATCCATATCATCTATGAAAGTGGTTTACATTAGGCTATAGGTTTCCCATTATTAGTGTAAATCCATGATCTTGTGCTCACCATGGATAGACATTATGATGTAGAGAAGAGGGAAGTAGTTAATGATAAAGGGGAGAAAATTCTGAGCCTAGATCTAGATTTCACTAATAGTATGTTTCTAATCCTAGATTTCAAGTGCTACATAGATATTAATCTTGATTCCTCTAATAAATTCTATCTAGATAATAAATTAGTCCATGCTTATATTTTAAACAATTAATGGTTAAATACCCATAAATATTCAACCATAATAATATCCAAGAACCTATCTAGGATATAATTCAAGAATAAGGTAGGGGACCATTGTTCTCTTATATAGAATCACATGAAACCCAAAAGAAAAGAATTATCAAGATTGGAAGTATTAGTATTTTATGGTAATACAAAAAATAAACAATAGATTCATTGGGCCCAATTAATAAATGATTCTATTTATAGATAGTTGTTAGAGTTTCAATCTATATGAAAATTTTACATGACCTCTTACCTCATATATGTTTTAGCAAAATGGAGGGCATTCTTGGGGTTAAACATAGAGCCAAATATGATTAACAAAGTTTATATCTACTATCATGATCTTAATTTGGAGGGGAGTCAACAACAATTTAGAAGAGTTAATTATTCCTTCATTTATTGCATCATAATCATGTTTGAATAAGATCTAGGGAGAACAAGGTTTTCTAATGTTGTAATAATAAAAATATAAAATTGGGGATCATATTTTATCTATTTTATCACATTCTCATATATCAAAGTTGATGGTTTTAGTGGGTGTCCTTACACCCTTCCTAGATATGTAAGTGATAAGTGGGCCCTAATGGAGCTAGTAAGACATCTAGTGGAAACCCACAAGTTCTGATCTAGAAAGTGTAAAATAGGCATACACTTCCTTATCAGTATAGGGAGATATACATGCCCTTCCTTATCTAAGGCCAAATGTGCAGAAGTAGAGATGAATCAAATGAATTTAAGAAATATCGATGTTAGGGCTTGTTATGATGTCATTGGTTATGTTTCTAGTTTATTGGGTGCCTCATATTCTCACATTAACTTTCATGAAGATTATTGGGAGGATATGCAATATGAGGAAGAGGTTAGGCTAAGGGATTATTTTAGAGTGACCCTTGAAAAATTAAGACTTATGATCTGGAACTAGTTCAAAAATATTTGAAGTATGAGAAACAAGTAGTGGATAGGGTGTATTATGATAATCAAATATATCTCTAACCCCTTCCTCAATTCAAGTGTCTACATTTGAGTCCTTCTCGTTATTATATAGGACCACTCTAGTTATTAACAGAACTTTAAACTAGTTGAAAATCACAGGGTGAAAATAACAAAATAAATATTAAGCATCATATATATATATATTCAAAAGGGAAATAGATAAGGGTGTAGAGGAAACAATAATAAAGTTTTATATCAGAGGTACTCAAGAATATTAGGCATTGGGGATCATAGTTTTGTAGAAGGGGAAATAAAAGTAAGAAGAGCTAGTTCTAGCACTTAGGTGCCAATAACAAGATAATGGACCAAGCACTGCCAATTTTCAAAGGGGACACAAATATTATAACCCCTCATCCTATCTATACTATCTAAATAGCATAAGTAATTATTTCTTTTATTTATACCAGTTAACTAGTGTAAGTAGTTACTCATTCATTTGACCCACTAGTACTAGTGATTCCCTTAGTCGTGAGTCAATCAATAAAGTTGGCTATCCCAAATCCACCTCTATATACTTCTTCCACAATCAATTTTACCCCATTTATCACCAAGACCACCCAAATATTCATGCCTACTAACTCAGTCATTCTAATTGTAGCCTCACTATCCATCATATCCATTAGGTTAGATATAATTCCATATTCATCTTTCATCAAAATTCCCATTACATCTACTATGGCCATTCCCACTACATTGATAGACTCTTTTGATACCTTGTATACCACCATTCCACAAGCTCCCTTGTTATAACCACACATGCTTACCTCTCTACTTGTGTCAGTTCCATCTTCTACACCCCTTTTAAGCACATCCACTGTACCCATTGAAGTATCCTTACCTTCTTATGCTCTCACTTTAAACCAAACTCCCATAAAGGTGTAAATAGAGAATACCACTAATGTAATTATGTATATCCAACCCATTATATGGTTGGACATAGGAAAATCATTAGCCAAGGACTCAATGATAATGTTAGTGCTAGACATGGCCCTTGTTATAGTAACCACCAGTGTAGCAAATTAAACCATAAAATTATAGGTAATAGTGGATGTTGGCACATCCTAGGATTAATTGATAGCCACTCATATTTGGTTGGTGAAATTAGTGTCCAAGAAGAGTAAATAGATAATATCCCCCAATATCCTAAATTTTGGTCTTTTAAAAGCATCCAAATGACCAAAGAGATCCCCTAAGACCATTTCTAGAATATCATATGATGAAATAGGTTAAAATTATGTGGATATAGAAATACCCCCACCTAAAAAACAAAAATAAGATTTAGTGGTGGGGGATTATCAGATATCTAAAGTAAACCTTGGTCATTTAATAAGAGAGGGACTGAAACATGATGTTTGTAAAAGCATAAGTTCCATCTTTGATAAAATGGATAGTGACAAGGTCACTGAGGATGAGCTAAAGAATAAGGTAGAGTAGATGATGAATAACTAAATAAAGTGAATAGACCCAATAAATCAACATTAATTAGATCACCCACTCAATCTCTTTCTTAGTTCCATGATAAGGAAACATTTGATGCAATGATAGAGATTGGTATAATGAGAAGAACCATAAAAGATTAGGTTGAATAACTAATCACTAAAGGAAATATGGTGATAGGATTAGACATAGATTATTAAAATACATTAAAGGATGACCTCTCATCTCTTAACAAAAAAATTAATAAATATGAAGAAGTTGTTGAAAGGTTAAACCTTTACTTTCCTAGATTATAGGCTAGTGACTAGATAAAGAGTGACACCTTCATGTCTGAAAAGATAATAAAAAATCCTTTAGAGCATGATGAGATGGAGAGGATAGCGAAATTTATAATTAGAATACTTACTAAAAATATTGATAATGACAAGAATACATGTGAAAATTCCACAAATGCAATGTATGATATTGAATATTAAATTTGTAAATTATCATTTGATGTAGTAGATTACCAAAAAAAGCTCTTCCTATTTAGGTTTTCCATGATAAATTCAAAGAGGTCATTAATAAGGACTCAACACATGATGAAATTTTTAATTTTAACTCCATCCAGTTGGTGCTTAAAATAATGACAACTAGAATAAAGTCCACCTAAATAGAGGTAGAGGTAGAGGTAGAAAAAATGAAGATAAAAATATCAATGCAATTAGAGAGTAACCTCCTCTTAAAAATATTGGTAATAATGTTGAGAATAAATTCTAATGTTTTTGGGGGTAATCCAAATAATTACTAGGAATAAGTCCTTAATGCAATTTTAATATCCTTAATTTTTATGTAACATAAATTAAAAAATCAAGAACATAGATTTAGCAAAATTGAGGGTGTTTTTCAAAAAGATTTATCTAGGTTAGATGAAGGGCAAGGAGGTGGACTATTACTTCAACAGTTATTATTTATGGTGGTTGAACTCATCATCAAAGAACTCAAAAATATTTCACCACCTACATTTTTAGGTGAGTAATATGGTGATACAACTAATGCATGGTTAGTTCACTCCCATAAATATTTCAATATGTATAATATACCCTCAAATGTGAAGGCAAAGGAAATAACTTATTGACTAGTTAGACTTGCAACATTATGGTGGATTCATCTATATTATTTTAAGGGAATCAACCTTTGACACTTAACTAACCTATTTTTTAGTACTAGTTTTTAAAGAGTTATCTTAGTGACAACTTCAAGGAGCAAAATATAATCGATTCTTAATTATTAAAACAAGAAAATATGACTACAACTAAGTATGAGAACACATTTATAAATTTATTAAATCATCTGAATTATATGAATGAGGAGGATGCCAAAGTGACAAATCTCAATATGGGTATAAAATAAATATTGATGTGTGACATTAATATGACCAACCAAAAAACCTTGCTAATTACCATTAAATTTGCTCATCAGGTAGAAGAGAAAAAAAAGTCTTGACAAAAAGTGAGATAAGATTTTAAACTAAATAGATAATAATCTAAAGCCAATAATATTTCTCCTTCTCCAAAGAATTTAAATAAAAATAATAAAAATCAAACATTTACAAGGAGAAATAGTGGTTTTAACAAGTTTCATGGGAAAATTAGGAATTTTAAAAATTAGAATTATCCTAAAATAGAGACTTTTAAGAAAAATATAAACTAAGGTAATAAAAATACACCTACCATTAGGGTAAACACTATACCATTAAAACCTCTAAGAACTATTATATGTTGAGAAAGTATTGATAACCTCTACCATAAGGCCTATCGTAAGTTGAAGATAAGGAAATCAACTAGTCATTGAGTATATGTAGATGTAGATAATCAGAGTGATAATTTTCAAGTCACTCTTATTGAAACCTGAGATATAATAAATGGTATTTTTGTTTCAATTCTAATTAAATTTAGGGCAATGTATAGTTTAATTTCTCCCTTTTTATTGATCAATGTAAAAATAATCCTATTAGTTTAAGATAACGTTGGGAGGTTGAGTTTGGTATAGGCAAAAGGGTACAAATTTATGAATGCTTAAAACAAATGGAGATTAACTTAGGCATTTTTTACAACCAATGTAAATATGTTTTTAGCACCTATAAGGTGTTATGATCTCATTTTGGGAATATATTGGCTACATACACAAAAATACACACTTGATTGTTTTAATAAAGTTGTGCAATGATGTGATGACTTGGAAAAATTGTAAAAATACAAGGAATTCAAAAACCTAAGGCACAAAAAATACATTTATCCCTATAGTTGAAAAAGGCAGTGTAAGGCTTGAATTTGTATGTTGTTCATATGAAGTATCTAACCCATGAAAATGAATATGTTTACGAAGATTTTCCATTTCTGAATGAATTTTCAGATATTTTTCCTAAAAAAATACTTGGACTTCCTCCTAACCATGAATTTTACTTTACCATTGATGTTATGTCAGGTGCTACCCTTGCATCTAAATTTCATTAAAACATAAACACCATTGATTTATAGGAATTAAAAGTTTAGATTTAAGATCTATTAGAGAATGGAAGCATTAGACCAAGTGTGTCCCTTTAGGGTGATCCTATAGTTTTCATGAAAAATAAAGATGGCACAATTAGGATGTGCATTAATTATCACACACTTAAAATGTCAAAATTAAGAACCATTATCATTTGTAAAGATAGATGATTTGTTTGATAAAATTAATGGTGGAATAGTCTTTTCAAAGATTGACTTGAGATCATGCTAACATCAACTGAGAATAAAGGAAGATGATTTCCACAAAATAGATTTCTCTATTCAATATGGTCATTACAAGTTCATTATAATGTCCTTTGGGTTGATAAATGCACCTACTACCTTTATGAATCTTATGAATAGTGTATTCAAGGATTACTTAGACAATTTCATTCTTATTTTCCTTGATGATATTTCAATCTATTCTAAGAATGCAACTAAACATGAGAAACATTTGTGTTTAGTATTTCAAAGACTAAGACAACATTATTTGTATGGGAAGTTTTTTAACTGTGCTTTTTTATAGTCTAAAATACATTAATTAGGACCTATTATTTCCAAAGATGGCACTGTTATGGACCTAGATAAGATTAAATTTATCCAAAAATGGTCTACCCCTACAAATGTATATGAATTACACATATTTATATTCTTGGTTATTACAAAATAATCATGGATAGATTTTCTAGTTTAGCTAATCCAATAAATTTCTTGTAGTGCAAGGGTAAGATTTGTTTTTGGATTTCACAATGTCAAGAGGCTTTTAATAATATTAAAAAAATGCTAACTATATCACATGTACTTATTATTATAGATCATAATAGTAATTTTTAAATCTAGGATGATGCTTATAAATAAGTTTTTAATGGCATTCTTGCACAAGATGGTAAGGTTTTAGATTATGAATCACACAGACTCAAGGAACATGATAAAAATTATAGCACCCATGATTTATATTTTTCTTCCATTGTGCATGCTCTCTATAAATGAAATCATTTTATATTGGGTAAACATTTTAAAGTTAAAATTGATCATCACAACCAAGAATATTTATTTTCACAAGATAATATTAATTCTCACTAGCATAGATGGCTGAAATTTATGAGCAACTTTGATATGGACATTGATTATTTGAAAGGTAAGGATAATCATGTTGATGCTCTCAAATGATGCATGCATCTTTTTACCTTGTTTATTTTTCAAAGAAATTTTAGAACTATATTTTAGAGTAACAACTTGTTGATGAATTCTACCAAGAAATAAGAGTGGGTTTGGGTGATGAGCCTTTAATAAAAAAAAAATATTTTTATGTTTAAAACAATGACTTATTAAGGCATAATAATATAATTTATGTGACCAAGTCAAGAGGCTTGCATAGTTTATTACTAGAATAAGTGGATATAATACCTAATTTTACTTATCTAGCTGTCACAAAGATGAAACATGAGCAAAAGAGACATTATTTTTGGCTTGGTTTAAAGCATGATGTTGTTGACTTTATGGCTATGTGTTTGGAATGTCAAAGGGTGAAAGTTGAACATTGTCACCTAGGATGTTTGATCTATCATCATGAAATTACACAAGGTAAGTAGGTTATTGTTTATCTTTATTTCATTATTAGTTTTCTAAATTCATAATAAACATGACACTATTTTGGTTTTGATTGATAAATTCATAAAAGTTGGCCACTTTATAGATGGGAATCTAATGAATGATATTTCCATGTTTGTGGATCATTTTTTGAAAGTAGTTTGGATGCATGGCATGCCAAAAGTCATTATCTTTAATTGAGATAAGTTTTTTAATTTAAAGAACCATAACTGCAACATTTGGAACTTGGTTAGACTTCATCTCCTCATATCACCTAGAAATAGATGGTCAAATGGAAAAACTTAACCAAGTTTTTGAAGATATGTTAATAATGTATATAATAGATCAAGAAAATAAGTGTAAATATTTCATAAATTTAGTTGAGTTTTCATATAACAAAAATTATCATTATGTGATTAAAATGGATCCATTTGAAGATCTATATGACCATAAATGTATATCTCCTCTTAGTTGGGATAACCTATAAAATTGAGCCCTTTTTGGCTTTGATATTTTATAAGAGTATGATAACTAAATGGCATTGATCTATCAAAATCTGAAGGCTTCTTCATATAAACATAAGAATTATGTAGACTTAAATAAAACACCTCTAGAATTTAATACAGGTGAGAAAGTGTTTTTGAACGTCATACCATATAAGATTTCTATTAAGTTTAGTAAATATTATAAGCTGGTTCCATATGTTGTTAGACCCTTTGACATTTTGGAAAAGACTAGCCCTATTGTTTATCAAACAACCCTTCCTCCTTATCTATCTAGGATTCATGATGTTTTTCATGTTGTTTTACTAAGAAATTAAGTACTTTATCCTTCACATGTATTATATTGGAAAAACCTTTAGGTATCAAAAGAATGAAAGATGTAGATAAAACTAGTGAGTATCCTAGACCATCATAGTGTTATACTATGAAATAGATATACTTCACAAATTTTGGTCTAATGGGATCTATTGATTGAAAGAAATTCTACTCAAGAGATGAGAATATTTTTAGGGAGAATTATCCTTGGCTGTTATATTCATCTATATGAATCTTCTTTGAGAGGGGTAGAATGTCATGACCTTAGATTTGTGATACTTTGATTTTTTCATGACACTGATTTGTTGATCTAAATAATTTTTTTTAACATGTTAATTACTTATTTGTATTGATTAGTTTATTTGGTTATTTATGTACTAATATTATGGACATTGATGAGACTCTATATTTATATGTTATTATGTGTTCTATATATTTAACATTTTTATAATTTTATTTCATTATAGAATTTATTGATTTTGACTCAATAAATGAAGTTTAAAATTACTTAATTATATAAGATATTAATATCATGTTAAGATATTATTGATGTACCATTTCAATTATTTTAGGAATAAGTAATAATGAGATATGTTGGGTATGGAATTCAAAGGGGTAAAAAGGAGTTATTTGATTTTTTTCTAAGCCAAGTGATTCTAAGCCTTTTACTTTTCTAGTCAATTTTACTATTTTGATTTCATGACTAACTTTGCTTCTTTATTAAGTTATTTCATGATTAGCCTTTGATTGTGCTATTATTTTGACTACCTTATATGCTTAGTAACCCTAGTTTTTTCTTGTTTGTATCACTTTGCATTATTTGGACTTCATTGTCATTATAACCAATGGTATTTTTATGTTATTCTACACTCCACTATCAATTGATCACATTATTATTTTTTTCTTTATGCTTAAGATTTTCTCTATTAGCTCTAAGTTATGTGTTATATGTTTACTTATGTGGTATGCTTAATTTTCATTGATTTTGTTTTAGATAAAGAAATTGACCTTGTGAAAATACTATGACTAGGTCATGTGGTGATTATTAATCTGATTATTTGATGATTTAATTTTTGATGGATTGACCCTAAAGATAATTAGGTCATGATGACCCAATACCTAAGGTCATTTCCATAGATTAACTTTGAAGACTTTGTTTTAGGTAATTTTTTTTGAGCTTTCTCTACTTAAAACCTAACTAAATGTTGTTGGTTTTTTTGGTGGGAGTCATTGGAGACCTAATTGGACTAGTCTAGGATTGTGATTTTGGTTATGTGATTACATTTTTTTTGGGAAAATGGAGTTTGTTTGTGCACCCATGTTTTCAATTATTCATGAAAAATACAAGATCAATTTGGTCTTTAACGACAACTTGGAGAGTTCAAACGAGCTTAGTGGGGTGAAATAACAACATAGGTTTTCATTTTACAAACTAGGATAGTACACATTTTTGGTGCAAATAATAAGTGGTTTTTATGTTTAGTTTGTGCAAATAAATGTTAGTGATTTTCATGCATGTTTATGGAGTTTTGAAATATAAATGAACCATTTTAGGTTCATGGTGAAGTCAATATACTTCATGATGAACCTATAATGTTTTAATATCAAATATAATTGATATGATACTCCTAAAATTGTGATAATTATGGTAATGTTGAACATTCTTTGTATATTATTGAGCATTTATGGGGTTTGATTTGAATTATATATGTTTAATTATATTCAATTTGGGATATTGTGAGTTCATTTAGAAAGAATGTGTGCTTAAATTTTGAAGGTTTGAGATTAAGGTTACTACTAAATGCTTTCATTTAAAGCTTTAACTTTGTTGGAATGAAATATGTATTTAGCTATGTGAATAAATATATGTTTTATTTTATAATCTTATAACGGTGAAGTGAAATTAATAAGTGGTATGGACTTCTCCATAGTCATACATCTGATTTCCTTATGATTTCAGATGGGTTGTTGTAGTCAGCCACTCTTAGATATTGCATTTGGATTTTGAGATCCTCCTTTTTACTTCCTTACCTTATTTGGGTATAGGTTAAACTGATGGATTTCATGTTTTAATCTGATTTTAATTTTATGTCAATCTACATGAAAGATGCATTCTTGATTTATTATTGGATGGTGTTTTCATTTAATGGCATGATCTGTTGGTTATTGAGTTGTGTTTCTCATTTTCATTAGTATGTGGTTACTTTAAGATTAAACTATGTTTATGAGAATATGGAAATTAGTGTTGATTGAAGGTGAGAATTTTTTATATTTATTATTGGAATCCCATTTTAGTTGTATCTAGTATATAAAGGCACACACATTCAAATTGGTTTCTTGTATTGGCTATAATTGTGTGTTAACTATTATTATGAAATGAATAAATCATGTTTTGCTTTTAATGATTATTTTTTTATGCCTAACATATAACTCTATTTTGGTACAATTATGTGGTGTTAGTTGAGCCATTTTGATTCTCTTATTTAGTTCTTCAATGGAGAAAACTTCTTGGTCATTTTGAATAATCGGTGTTAAACGAGAAGTTGAAAATGAGTTTCTTAATTTTGTATGATTCTTATTTTTAGTTTTTTGGAAGCATATTAAATGAGATCTAGGTATGGAATCTTTTTGGGGTCAACTTATTTTGGACTCATTTTGGTGTCTACCTATTTTGGATAAGTATTGATGATAAATGTAGTTGTGTTTATCTTTAGTTTGTTTGATCATTAAAATACATGAATGGTATATATGTATATATATTAAGATTGAAATTGATGGATATAACAATTCACTATTGATCCATGAAGGTCAATCAAAAATATTCACATGTTCAACAATAGCATTGAGGTTAATCACAAGTACTTTTCCTATCAAATAAATTATCATATTATCATTTAATTAAATCATTATTTTAATATTTTAATGATTCTTGAATCCTATGGATTTACTATTATCTTCCAATCTCCTCTTACTATTTATTTAACCTTTTATACTATCCCTACTATTGAACTCTACATCCAATTAATGGATGGGGTGGTCTAGGGCCACTAATGGAGGGCTCATTGAGATGAAAGGGTGCAAGTTTGCTTCACTTTATGTGGACTTTTTTTGAATGTGAAATGGGCTCGCCTTTAGATCCACATTCTATTTTGATGATTTTTTTGGGTTTTATGGTTGAACTAAAAATTGGTGATTGAAGTGTAAACTAGAAAATGATTCTCGTTGTATAAAAGTATGTATTGGTACTTAGTTTATGAATTATTCATTTAAAATTGTTTTTTAAATGATTATTTATTATTGGTTAGTCTTAGTTGTTTAATCATTAAGTTTTTGAAAAAAATCCTTTACTTAAACAATAATGTTGTAAATTATCCTTATTATGTGCATATTGATCGTAATTATAGTATAATTGTTAATAGGCTGAATAGAATCTAGATAGTGGCTTGTTGTCAAGAGGTATGGTGCTTGGGATCATTAACTCTAATGGTTTAGTGATGAATTCAAAATTAATTCACCTTTTATTAATTATTGTGTCCTTTTATTATTTCAATAGTTAAGTGATTATTTTGATTAAAGTATTCAAATGAATTATAAACATGATTATAAATGCACAATGGTATTAAAAACTTTTAATATATAGAATTTTAGTTGTTGGAATTTAATTCTATTGGTCATGATAATGACTTAGTAGAGCACATATATTATTAACAATCACTATTGTGATCATATATTGTTCTCATGAATATTGGTGTGTGTAGATGTCTCAATATTATTAGTACATTCGAGAATTGGTTGTAAAGTTACTCTACCAAGGAAAGAGTATTATTTATAATTATTAAGTTATAAATAATGTATTTTATCAAAGGCATCAAATGTTTTGAATTTGCATGTTAGTTTCATATTACTATTAATTGATAATTTCATTTGGCATAGATCAAAACACTAGATATCTATGTGCTCATTGTTTTTAGCTAATGACATGTTTTGATACATGGTAATCATATAAAGTTATATATAACTTTATACATTGATGGAATGAATTTTGATATTATGTACATAAGGAAAAAAATCCAAAGAATAAGTAAAATAAATAAGTGTGGACTTATCATAGTTGTCATGCACATTAAAGCATAAATGAGTAAAGGCTTGTTTGAGTTTTGAATTATTATTTGTGGAACAACGAGTAAAAGATAAAAAGTTTATGTACTATGTCATAGTTTTGGATAATTATTATTTTCCCATAAACTAAGACAAGGAAATGAAAGCTCATGTGATATTTATAAGTTTTTTCATGTGAAAGATAAGCATGTTTTTTAAAACATTAAATTTATTATAAAGATTTTATTTGATATCTAAATACTCAATAAACACAATAGTGTAATAGAGCACATGACAATAAGGTTGAACATAGGGTTTGATCTCTATGGTAAGACCTATGGTATGGTTAAATTATAATTCATGTATAAAATCTACTTTGATCATAGTGTTAAATCTTTGTAATTGATGTGATAGCCACTTGTGTGGTGATATCCATGATCGATGTGAACCAATAAGTCTTATGTAACTCTCAAAGGTTAAAATGATCATGAGAAGTAGATGTTATGACACTAACTATGCAAGTTTATAAAAGGTAAGTTTATGTTCCATTTATCCCTCAGTTAAATATCATGGTTATAAGATCTAAGTGGATATCACTAAATGATAACATTAGTCTTCTTGTAACATGAAATATTTAAGTGTTTCAAATGATTTTAATTATATGGATTATGGAAATAATAATGAATATTAAGATGTGTTGTTCACATAATTATGTAAATCATTGAATAATTAAGGTTAGCATGATGATTCTTATATTTTTAATTTAAACCTTTATGTATTATCTTGATGTGAAACTATTAATTATTTGTCTAGTTCCCTTAGCTTAGAGGCCATCTAGTTTGATAGGCTGAGGTGTAGACTATTTTATGTCATGTTCAGGCACTCATGTAGGGATAAAAGTTGGTAAATGGTACTATTATGAAGAATTTAGAGGGATTATACATATTTGAGTTTATTAGTGTAATTTAAGTACACTAATACATTCTGATATGCATATGAATTGGATAAATAACTTTCTAATAGTATCCTTTTATAATTTTAAACTTACCTAATTACCTTTATTTTTCATAATATAGTTATGGACTTCATTATGATCATGCAAAATTAGTTTCCTTAATAATTAGGAATCATACCAAACTTATATTATCTTGGTGCTTTATTTTTAAAAAAATAGGTTGCCACAAACTACTTATAATGATTTGACAAATGGCATATGCCAAATATAGTAAGTATAAGAAAGGGATGAGTACTTAACTTTATTGGTTTATTTTCTAATTGTGACTATGTTTTGACATTGGAAATTAGAATTAAGTAGGCTTGTGATTAATTAGGTTATAAAATTGTTATTTTTTTTGTGAAGAGTCAATTCCATTAGATCTAAAGAGTCAATTTCATAGGATCTAGTAAGTATATGTTTTTGATATTGACTTAATTTTTTGGTAGTGACTTATGCCAAAATATTTGCCTATGACCATATAATCACCTTTTCACATATATTAAATCTTCTTATGAGTGATGTTTAACCATGTTGATCCACGTAACTCCATAAATCAAAATCATTCACTTTTAAAATCCTAGGTGTGATTGTGAGTGATAAAAACCTAAAAATTTAAGAAAGTGTAATGAGATGAGATGACCCAAATCAACCTTATTTGATGATTGAATACTACCTAAAAACATGATACTTTGAGAATAGAAATAAATCCACATGTATTTATCCCACCTAGTGTGATTTTGAAATTGAGTTGCTTTGCTATATGTATGTAGATAATGATTTGGATTTGGTAGCTAAAAATTATTGATTTGACTTGGATTTGGTATGATTCACACTACTATAGACATTGATTCATAATTTTTGAAGAATAGGGTAGAGTTTATTAATGTGAAATAGTGTATAGATAAATACTATATACGCTCCATGTAAAGTATTAAGCAAATCCTTGATTTATATATATGAATCTAATTGGATAATTTATAACGAAACTGATAAACTAATAGATGGGTCAAACCTAAGGATATAGTTGATTTCAAACAGGTATTCATTTATTAGATAGGTTTGGTACTATCCAACTTAGGTTAGTATTGACTAATGATATTGACCCAACCTAACATTATTGGCTCACATATATGCATACTAAATTGAACAAATAATGATGTTTGTGAATGATGATAAGAAGTTTTAGAATGTACAATGACAATCAAAAATTGGAATGAAAGGATCATACCCATAAGGTAACATGTAGGTGTGAGATAATGGCATGTTGAAGATCATATTTGTGCATGAAATTAATTTATAGTAAGTGTATATCACTCTTGTCATTTTCAAGTACTTAATACCATATTTTAGTATTTTAAAATGTGATGTAGAGCATCACAAGGTAAAAATAATGTAATTATGTTTAAGGGATTAATTTTGACCATTTTTTGTCTTAGATGAGTGTGAGGGGTATTTTTAGGTCCCATAAGATGTCTTGGATTCATTATAAGTGTTAAGCTAGTGTCTTTGTAGGCCTTTTGGAATTTCCTACCAAAATCTTAAGTTTGAAAATTTGAATTTGTGAATTATGCTTTAGAGTAATTTTTGAGTCTTGTGAGGTATGTAAACGTTGATTAATGTTTGAAAAGGGTCATATATAGTCATATGTGGGAAATATTAGGTGTATAAATGTGCTTTACATGATATAATAATGCAAATTCAAGAAACATTAGTTGTAACTTCCCTTCAACATGGGATACAAAGATTTGGAAGTTTGTCTTGTAAGTTTAGTAACATAAGGAGATATAAATGAATTTTGAAGGAGTGTGTGAATATAATAGGTTTTATATGAGTATATTTTTATAGGATATATAGGTTTATATCTGAGAAAATGAAGATATAAAATGTTTTTAAAGAACCATGTCTACCTTGTCATTCTTATACATGGTTATTGTATATGTGGAAGAGATCGATTAATAAAAAATGTTTTAAATGAATGCATGGAGATTTTTAGAATATTATTGGTATGTAATTTGTATTAATTTTATTTTAATTTGGTTTTAGTGCAATCTTGATTCTTAACTTTAATATATAGGTTGTCTATGTGAACTACAAATTTTTTTTTAACATAGTGTAATCACATAAAAATGTAATTTTTATAACTTGAGCATGAATTGTGACATCCAAACCATATGTCTTTCATGCTTTTTTACACAACCCACTAGTCATGTTTTCACTGCTTCCCAGTCACCCGAAGCCTTCCTAAATCAACCCCAACTACCCTAGACTCCTCTCCTAAGTATAGACCTATCCCCTAAGATCCCTACCCCATTGATAAATAGTGTCATATGTTGGAATATAGCGCTAGACCCTAGGGTGTCCACTTTCTAGTGCTATTTTCCAAGTCACTCTTAGCCTCAAATGGTTAGATTTCCCTACATCCTTATCTTTTTCCCTGTCATCCTAACATGAATTCATCTAACCCAGGATCATTAGTTTCCCTATAAAATCCTATTCAAGGGTCATTTAGAATATTTGGTAATCATTAAAAAGGCACAAGCTACAAATACACTAAGCACACTCAAGCAAATCTTCCTATTCTCTGCATACAACTAACCACTACTATTTCCAGCCTACTTAATCTCCCACAAGTCATGAGTTATCTCAAGCTTGATCAAATTCACATAATACTTGCATTACATACATAATACTGCACAACACACATTCAATTTGGTAGAACTACATTGGTCTTGATCCCTCCTTAGAGTATTGGTATGTATTCAGTGTGCCCACACATGGAGTGTGATTGTATGTTCAGTGCATAATACACACTAACCCCTTTTTCCAGTTGATTCAAGACCAATTTTCAAGCCTAAGGAGGAGCTAGGACCCTAGAGGATAAAATCAATTATACATAGAGCTTTGTGGATGATCGAGACCTAAGATTCCAGACATAGTACCTCCTAAAGTATTAGAATAAAACCTAGAAAGCTTAGATGAGTAGATCAAAAGGACTATAGCACCAAAAATAAGACTATAACATTGGAACCCAAAGTGACCAATTTCCAATGCTACTGTCTAGGAAAAAAATAGACTTTTGGGTCCTATTTCTGATAGTCATCCCAGTCAATTTAGCAATTTGTAGTTCTAGAATCCTCTATCTCAGTCTAAAAATTAGCTATGTTTACTCTCTATCCCATTATTTACTATTTTTAGTAATTAATTGATCAAATATAGGTTTATCAAATTAGTAGGTTAATTTATACATACTATATTCAAATAATTTCTAGATTAATCCAAACCTATTTACTAATTAGGAAATTAAACCTTAGTTTCCCAAAAATTGTAAAATATTTGGTCAACCCGACTTACTTCGAATCTTCACACAAAAACCCTAAAAACCCTAGGTCTATTTATTTATGAATTTTTGACAATTTTTTTTATTTTTAAAAAATTTAAAAATCATTAAACCACAAATTTAAGTCTAAAATTTTCAATAATTCACTTAAACCCTAGTTTCCATATACTAGGTCCATTTTGCTCGAAACCACTTCTAGACCACTAGGAAAAATATTCTGCTAATTTTAGAAATATTTTTAGTTTTTTCCTAATATATTTTAATTCAAATCTACTAATTTAAAGTTATTACATTAATTTTGAAAAAAAAATCATTTCAAACCCTAGTTACATCACTTAATTTCTAGTAAATTTCTAGAATATTCCTCTTATTTTCTAATTTTTTGGATTGAATATTAAAATTAGAAAATAATTTTTAAATTCAAAACTTTAGAGTATTATGTAAATAATATTCCTAAACAATCCCTAGGTGCATACACTAGGTCCTATGGCATTCTTAGCTATCACCATACATACTTGGAGTTCGATATCCTTTTCTATGCACATTTTAGTTCATTATTTAGATTATTTTTATGTAATCTACACTGCTATTTTTCAAATTGTTTTCCTTATGCCTTCTAAGATCCTTGTATATATCCCTTTAAGATGAAATGTAAGACTTAGTGGAAACCCTCCTGAATTCAAAGAGATTCATATAACTCATTCTTATAACATGGATAAACAACCAACTCAAGTCCCTATTATAGATCTTGCACATCCAGATTATACTAATTTCAATGAACATGATTCTGATAATGAGAAATATGAGAATAATAATAATGAGACACATATTGATGCTCATGTTCTATCACATTTGAATACCAATCCACTTACACCCATTATTGATAATGAAGTTATACCCAATAAAAATTTGATTTTATAAAATTTTAGAGAAAGGCTAAAGGAACAATCCCATGATCATGCTAACATCTTGAAATCTATCATGGAACCAAAGGAGTCCAAACAAGTTTAATATTCTCAAACTATAAAAACACCAATTATACATGACACTATGAGGGCAACTATGTCACAATAACCCCCTATAGTAACCCAACCTTCTTTTATACCACCAGTTGTAGCTAGTACATCCCTATCTCGTGATGTGGTATCCCTTGTATAAGAGATTTGATCTCTTCAATCCAAGGTGAAGCATCTTGAGCAAGGTACCACTAGATCTACATAGGCATTGGATTATGTCACTTTATTGCATATACATTTAACATGACATATAGCTACTACACCCTTGCCACTTAGATTTATACAACCTAAAATCACTCTTTATGATGGCAAGGGTGATCTAGAGACACATTTGGCAACCTTTCATGTAGTATGTTTGGATTATGTACCAAATGATTGGTTATTAACTAAGTTATTTCTAAGGAGTGTCAAGGATTATGCACTACAATGGTTTTATATTCTACCAAATCAGTCAATCAATGCATTCAATCCTTTTACTGACATGTTCGTAACACACTTCAGTATCAACATTGATGATAATATGTCATATGCTCAAATTGCACAACAAAAAAAAAGTTAAATGAGCCTCTCATCAAGTATGTTCGTAGATATAAGACCATATTGGCTAAGATGCCTAGCCCTATGGTAGATAAAGAGTTATAAGACATCTTCAAATAGAGTCTTCTACTAGTTTTGCATGAGACAATCATGTTTAAAAGATTCTCTTCTTTTACTAAATTGTGTCACACTTTAAAAGATTGATAAATCAAACTCATATCAATGGGAAAACTCAAGTACACAAGTGTATCAAATACAAATAATAAGAGTAATAACAAAGTCTCATATAAGGTCAAGTTTAATGACAATAAAGGATAGACTTAGTAAAAAGTCAATGTAGCTTTAGAGCCCCCATAGAGAGTCACATTATCAACACCTCCTCGATGACCTTTTACAAATCTACCAGTTTCTCTAGCTAGATTTCTATAGTAGCTACTAGAATGTAATATCATTTATCTACCTCCTATCAAAGAAGTTGATCCAACAAAGCCTCTTCCATGGGGATATGATCATAATACATTTTGTGACTTTCACAGGGTATTAGACCATACTATAAATAGATGCATTAATCTTATGCATAAGATACATGATTTAATTAATGTCAACTAGATTGATCGAGGAACTTTAGTTGAGCCTCCTCAAGCCAAACCAATATAGGATAAGTCACTTAAAATCTTTTCAAATCTATTTCCATAGCATAGCAAGTTAGAGGTATAAGACACATCAAGTGTATATCATGCATATTAGGCACATCCTCCACTAGCTACATACAAGGCATCAATAATCGATTCACATTGAATTGAGCCACATGATTGGCACATTTAATTATATCCTTCTATTTTGGCCTTCTATCTCCTTTTTAAAGTAATATATTATCAAGGATGACATAGATTATCATGCACTCTTCATCAGAGCTCTTATTCATGATCATCCCATTCATAGTGTTCTAATTAATAATGGATCTAATGTTAACATGTTTACTATGACACTACTAAAAAACTTAGGGTATAAAAATAGGATATCACTCTGACTAACATATTTATTAGTGGATTTAGTGGACATAGTAAGACTACATTGGGTGAGATCCTCATTCCATTACAGGTTGGTCCTACATGCATGACAACCCCACTCACTATTGTTCTTAGTGTAAGAGTTTTTGACATGTTACTTGGTAGACCTTGGATACAAAAACTTGGAGTAATTCCATCTACAATGCATCGATGCATGAAATTCATTCATGTTAATCAGGTTATTATAATTACTAGAGTTGCATATGAGTTGCCACTTTTAGTTTCAATGCCAGTTTTAGTTTTAGATCTAGTTTTAGTTCTAACACTAGTTCTAGATCCATTACCAATATAGAGGGTCCATACACCTCCAAAACTTTAGGATTATAAATATATTCTAGCTAAAATATTCATACCTAGAGTAGTTTCATTGAGATCTTAAGCATCTACACATCGAGCACATGTTTAAAGAGATTTTCCTACTTACAGATGGGTCCCTAAGAGCCCTACAATTGGATCTATTTATTAGATTTATAAATAATCTCTATTGTCTATTTATACTTCATATATTTTAGAGAATTTATAGTGTATCTAACTTTTAGAGCCTCAGTCTCAACACTTCCATCATGCCTAATGATCATCCATAATTCCATTTTTTGATACTAGACACCATTATAGGGAGTCTCATCTAAAACTCATTGGTTAGTATCATTCCTTTGTAATATTTCTTGTACATAGTATATTTTGCATGATTGTACATAGATTATTCCAAAAATATAAAAATAATACAAAATTCACAAAAGAATTACAAAAATATGTCAAGTGTATGCATCATCTATATTCTTACATTACTAAAACACTATGCTAGACTTTCATTATGTTGTTCTATGCTACTTGTTTGTCAATGTATCTATATTACTAGGCTTCACTTGATCTTCTTTTAAGTCTTTGAAATACATCTATATCCTTGATTAATTTACTCCACCCATCAAGAGGGCATCTTATGTCTACATTCTAGCTATATATCAATACATATACCCACTGGGCGCACACTCTACATGACTATACCATCCAGGTTATGTCATTCTTACAGTACAGAATTTAGACATCTTGCTTTAGTATGTTATTTACTTTCTTACATAGATATTACATCAACATCCATGAGCATTTAGCACACTTTTGTATTTCATAGCATATACATTAGTATTGTATTACATATCTTGTATACTCTTTCTTCTTTCTTTTTATAGCTAGATACATGTTTACTTCTTCTAGTACTTTTCATTATTCCACTCTTCACTTTTTTTAGATATATGTGTTTGCATTTTATAGTTCCTATTTGATTCTTATTTTCATTTTATGACATTTTCCAAATGTCCTTTGCTCCAATCTATATGTGTGTGCCTTTGAACATTTTCCAATGTCCTTTATGTGTGCTTTTCTATGTGCTTCTAGCCCTTATGCTAATATTTTCTTGTTCTTTTTGTGTGTATATGTATAATTTGAACATGCCTTATATTCATTTCATGATTATTTGGCCCCTTGGCCACCATTGTGTGTTTCTTGCTTCTTACTTTGTATGCTTGTTTGTTTGATCATTTCTCTTTGTGTGTAATGCCATGATTCCAATCATGTATTTACCTTGATTCTTGGATGCCATGATGGACATCATGCTTCATCCCTCCATGTTACTAAAAATTAAAAATGAACATATCACATTCCAACTTTCTCTTAAAGACATGATATTACATTGTTATATCTATCTAGGCATACCCCTATAGATCTAACAATATCTCTTTACAACTTTTTCTATATCTTGAGATCATGAATATCAATGATATATCAAATGTTTTCATAGCTTAACACACTTGTAGTGATTCTTCTTCTAAGGCTATTCATTATAGGGTCTTCATTCCTACCCTTAGAAGAGGGGGAAATAAACAAGGGTTTTATCACAAAGATTAGAGCTTCTACCGGTAAAAAAAAAATAGTTTTAGATCAGTATAGTCTAGATTTTAGAATTCAATACAAGCATTATAGATTAGGTAGACAATAGAGCACAAAGTCTAGTTTTTATTTTTAGCTCTTGATAATAGTGCTAAAAATGGGACTATAATGCTAGACCCTAAAGTGTCTAATTTCTAGTGCTAGTATCCAAATAGAAAAATTTATTGTTTTTCTAGAATCAAGCAAAGGGGTGAGTTTAGTCATGGTTTTGCCATAATAGTACAATCCAAAATCTAGTAGTTTTCAACAATTTTCCACTCAAAGAATCTAGACATAGGGGGAATCATGCATGGCATGAGCATTCTCACTTATAGTTTAGACATGGTAGTTGATACAAATTTCAATTCAAAATCAATGTTCAAGACACCAATTATTGGGGGTAATGTGTACGGTATATGGGCCTTCTCTTTTTTGAGTTTAATACATTTTCTTTCATGTTCCCAGTAGTTGTGTTTTTTATTCCATCTTCAAGTGGTTGGCATCAATTTCAAGTAAACTTTCATACAAGTTTTCTTCTTGAGTACCCAAGCTCCCAAGTTGATTCCAATTTTAGAGGGGCTTTTATACAAGTTCTAGTCTCCATCTTTTGAAGTGGTCAACATTGGCCTAGTTTCTAGTTACATTCAACTATCCATGCCAACATTGCCAAATTATAGCACATTCATGGGATTCATGAGCCATCTCATATGACATTCACCTTATACCAATATCTTTCTATTTAGCTTCACATCACATGGAAATGATGGAGCCAAAGGTCTAGTTAACATTTGTATTCTTGAG
This sequence comes from Torreya grandis, assembly GCA_037957365.1. Classification (NCBI taxonomy): domain Eukaryota; kingdom Viridiplantae; phylum Streptophyta; class Pinopsida; order Cupressales; family Taxaceae; genus Torreya; species Torreya grandis. Next base: position 1,422,702 of record JARHVA010003440.1, read on the forward strand.
CCACTTATTCAGAGGGATTGAATAGATAGTCCAAACATCAATTAACATATGCATGATTTGTTAACTTTGCATAGTTGATGATGATGGAGCCAAATGGCTTGAATTTTTATTATTGAGACACCTTCTAGGGGATTGAACACTTAACCTATCCATCGATATAAATATTGGTTTAGTATTCATCTAACATCACTCAACACAACCTAACAACATAATAGGTTTTGTATTGGTTCATGTACTCAGTGAGGTGTATTAATTCCTTTCTCTTACTTTATCTCTCTTTACCCAAATTTTTACATTATTATTTTATATATAGTGTATCTAGTAAGAACTAATCTACTTTCACTTTCCTTATTTTTAGATTCACATAGTACAATGTGCTCTCACCACATATAAATCTAACATCACATAGCTTCTTAGGCTTAGCCTCACAGGTATGTTTAGGTACACTTCTATTTTTATCCTCTATCTTAGTATTTCACTTAGTTGAATACTTATAATAAAGAGGGGGAAAATGTAATCACATAAAAATGCAATTTTTATAACTTGAGCATGACTTGTGACATCAAAACCATAGGTCTTTATCACTTTCTTACACAACCTAGTAGGTATGTTTTCCCTACTTCCCAGTCACCTAAAGCATTCCTAAATCAGTACCAACTACTTTGGACTCCTCTCCCAAGCATAGATATATCCCCTAAGGTCATTGTCCCATTAGACATTAGTGATATGAGTTATACTATAGTGCTAGACCCTAAGGTTTTCACTTTATATCGCTATTGTCTAAATCACTCTTAGCCTTAAATGGTCAGATTTCCCTAGATCCTTATCTTTTTCCTTATCAGCCTAACACAAATTCATCTAGCCTAAGATCATAAATTTCCATATAAAATTATAGTGAAGGTTCATTTAGAAGAGTTGACAATCATTCAAAAGGTACAAGATATAAATACACTAAGCATACTCAAGTAAATCTTCCTATTCTTTATATACAACTAACCAATGTTATTTTTAGTGTACTCAAGCTCTTGCATAAGTCACGAGTCATCTCAAGCTTGCCAAGATTTGCATAATACTTTCATTACATACATTGGATTACATAATACATATTTAATTTGGGAGACCTACATTGGCCTTGATCCCTCCTTAGAGTATTGGTATGTAGGTAACATGCCCACACATCGGGTGTGATCATATGTTTAGTGCATAATACACACTAACCCCTTTTTCCAATTGATTAAAGACCTCTTGTGAAGACAAATTAGTAAATAGGAACCTAGAGGATAGAATCAATTGTACATAGATCTTTGTGGATGATTGAGACCTAAGATTCCAGACATAGAACCTCACAAAGTATCATAACAAAACCCAAAAAGCTCAGAAGTATATCAAAAGGACTATAGCACCAAAAATAGGAATATAGCATTGGACCCTAAAGTGTCCAATTTTTGGTGCTATTATCAAGGTAGAAAATATAATTTTGGGTCCTATTTCTAATATTCAACTTAGTCAACTTAGTAATTTAGAGTTATAGAATCCTTTGTCTTAGTCCAAAAATCAACTAAGTTTACTCTTTATCCCCTTGTTTACTATTTATAGTAATTAATTGATCAAATATAGATTTAGAAAATTAATAAGTTAATTTAGAAATACTATATTCACATATTTTATAGATTAATCTAGACCTCTTTACTAATTAGGAAATTAAACCTTAGTTTCCCAAAAATAGTAAAACACATAGTCCTGAATGATTAGTATTAAAAAGGTTTTTAAAATCCATTATATGGTTTAAGAGTATTGGGGTGTCTTAGATTTTTTTTTATATGGTGGATGATCATTTTTAATGAAAATAAGTTTATTGTATTTTTCAAATTCAATCAAACTGGTAGATTTCTAAACACAATCCATGTGAAAACCTTATGTGTTAATGCATAGTCAAGAAACCAAATTATTAATGCATTTTGAAGAGAGATAAAATTTTAATAAAATTTTGTATTGTTTTTTAAAAGAGGTTAGACTCTTACTTGAATTTGTTTGATATATTTTAAATATCAAAACTCCATTAAAGTTTATAGAGATAAAAAATCTTTCTTTCACGATTCTTTCATGATTCTTTTGATTTCCTGGGTTACCAAAGTAGCCTTATGCTTAAATTCCTCATGACTTATGATTCTAAAGGAATTGGATTTTGTAAGATATATAAGCATGGTCCGAAGAATATTTTAAATCCTTTTAATTAGTTCCTTATTGTATTTTAGGACCATTTCCACACCATTGTGCCATGTACTTAAACTTTGAACTTTGTCCACCACAATTCCTAGAACAAAAAAGTTTCTAGAGATAACAAAATCTTTCTTTCACAATTCTTTGTATACTCAGAACCCTACAAATTGAATAATTAAGAGGTTAAATAATAATTTTTAAAGGCGTAAATATGTTGGTATTAAATTAATAAAGTGATAAATGTGTTTTAAGTTATGTGAAAATAAAATTAACTCATTTTAGTAAGCCTCGACCTAACACAAACTTTTTAAAAGTATACATAAAATTATGTCTTTTGTATGTAGGAACCTTTTGGGGTATGTTTAAGGCCTAAAAATTATTGGATCAAGTCTATTAATTTGGGTAAGATGTAATTTATCCCTTATATTATTTTTAAAGTTGAATAAACTCATTTAAGTCAATTTTTATAGCCCTTATCCTTGTCTCAGGCCTGTCAAACCTAAGCTAGGGTTTTAGTCTTGAATTTTATATATCTAGAGTTTCCACCATTTAAAATAGTTGAAAATTAGTAGTATTATGTGTTTTATGATGGTATAAAATAATTTGGTGTTTTTGGGTTGATTCTAGTCCATACTGTATGGTAGCATTAAGTATCTTCAAACTAGGCCTAAGAGACCTAATAGAAAGAAAGGGGTGCTAGGTTGGGTGGTTTGAATTGAGAATTTGGATATGAAACTTTGTGTGTAATTTAAAGAGATTTATGGGTGCCCAAAATTCGTGTTATTTTATTATTAAACTTATTATTTTGATCAAAACAAGTAGCTTTACATGAAAGTAGGGCTACAAGGAAAGGGGTATTAAAGAGAGAGATGAGAGTTGGGTAAGAGTTATTACTTAGAGTGTGTAATGTTTAATTGATTGATTGAGAAGAGAGAAAAATTAATATATGTATGGAATTTTGGTCCCTAATGATGAGGTAATAAGTAATGGAACCATTTCTTAATATTTTAGGCTATGAATGCATATGGGGATGAGTGAGTTTGAATAAATAATGAAGGATAAGATAATGGGTTTTATACAATAAGTGGATGGTGGTTGTAATGGAAGGATAAAGTGAAGAGGTAATTGAGGAATGATGTGTTTTGGAGAAAGTGAAGAATGACTAGACAAAATCAATTAGATTTATGAGTCTAGAAGGATAGATTGATAAAGAGGATGAAAAAGGCAAGTAAGTACCTATATAAAGAAGCACATCAAAGATTCAAAAAAACATCAAAGAAAAATAATTAGAGCTGATTAATTCCATGAAATTAATGTATGCTTTAATTATTTCAAGTGTACATGCTTCATCTTCATCAATTGGTATCAGAGCAGGTAAACTCTTGGATTAAATCTATGTTTTTGAATGATTGAAGGTTATTATTCTAATTTGTTAAAGATGTATATGTAAGATGCTAATGAAGGTTGTATGGTTAAAGTAAGAGAGTTGAGAAGTTTGAGAAACCATTGAATAGAGATGTCAAAAGGTCAATAAAGAGAAGAGAAAAGTTCCAAGTGAAGACAAGGAAAGAGGAAGTCTAAAGTGAAGACTAGAAGTCTACCTGAAAAGAAGATAGAAAAGAGATGAAATATAAGAAGATAATAATGAAGCTCATAAATGATGAGGGTTTCCATATAGAGAAGATGAAAGAGAATAATATAAATAAAGAGTTAGAACTTGAATGGGAAGTGAAATATTTAAGATAGGGTTTTGAGAGTGTAGAGAAGGTGATGCTCATGATATAGCAAATGTAGAAAGAAGAAAAATAACATCATTGGGTTATGAAAAATAAGGAAGTTTTTTGTAATATAATGATACTTAATGAGAGAATAAAGAGGAGAAACATGAGGGAAGAGAAATAAAATAAAAGGTTTCTTTATAAGTAACTCAAGAGAGAGATTGAGTAATTTTAGATGAGTGCGTAGGTTGATATGCAAGGAAAATAAGGTGATAATGACCTTAGTGAAGATGAATTGATCATGAAAGATGCTAAGGATTTATTTATATGTTATCCAAAAGAAGGATCAATTCTTAGTAAAGAAGAAGAGGATGAATCACAAGATGAGAAGCATCCAAAAGAAAGACTACCAATATTTGAAATATCAAGAGAGGCATATGAACCTCTAATTTTTAAAACTAATGGTTTGTGTATATTTTCAAGTGAATATAATGAAATAAAATCTAATTATTATAGGATATAGATAATTTTGAGATATGGAATCAAGCTGAGAAGGAGATATATGAATGGTATGAAAAAATGTTGGATTATGCAAGAGAGAAGTTAAAGGAGGATGTTAGGAAACTAAAGATGAAAGAAGAAGGTGAAAAAAGAAGTATAAAATAGTTATATATGAGTATAGGAAATGAAAAAGTCAAGTTTTAGCCAAAAAAAATGAGGAAATGAACTTACCAATTGATGAAATATGAAGAAGGTAGTGCATTACTCTCACTTTCCCTTTTTAAACTACCTTCACTATAATATTCTTATTAGTCTTCCATTTTATATCCTTCATTATCTAGAAAATTTGTTCTTGAGGTCAAAAAAGGTAACAAAGGGGAGTCTCTACACTCGGTAGTTATTTTCCTTATTTTCAAGTTTTTTAATGCCCTAAATCTTGTTCCACCGCATCCTACCATTTTCAATATCCTTAATCAGCCTACTCCCAGTCATAATTTGAATAGGATCTTGAGAAGTAATATCAAGAATAAAAATGATGATGTTGTGGAGAAGCCTTTTATGAGATATATTGGTAATAAGGCAATCAAAGACTCTAATAATAAGAAGGATAATAGTTAGAGAAACATCAATAATAAGGAGGACAAAATGAAGATTTTGGACACCAATGTTAATCATCAAATGGATAATCCAGATAAAAATAACAAGGACGAAGCTATGGATAATAATTCAAGGGAAATTACTAGGGGCATGAAAGCTTCGAAAAAAAATTCTTAGTATGATTTAGACTCCCTCATGAATTATTTTAAAAACCAAGATAAATTGGATCAAATTAGTGATGAGGTGAACTTACACAAATATTTCCTTCAATAGTTTATGAAGGATCATTCTCATCTCAAATAAGAGGTTAAAAAAATAAACTTGAATGGTTGGATTTAATACACAAAGGAAAATCAAATGGATATGATATCTCAAATTAAGACTTGACTGAAAGAGTTAACAGGTTTGAAAAGGATAACTAGGAACTTAAAAACAATATCCATTTTCTTATAAGCTATGGAAGGATGACCATCAAAAATGTAGTGCATAGTATGGAGTGAATTTCAATGTTATCAAACTCTAAACACATAATAATGGATGAGAATAGATCCAACAAGAATCTCAAAGTCATATTTAGTAAGGATGATGCTTAAAACCCGAGCTTATCCTCAAAAATGAAGTTCAAGAACATCATTGAAGGATGGACCAAGGATTATGAGGATTGGACATCCTCTCATTAAATTTATACTTCATCCCTTCTCTTTTGTTTTTTTACTATTCTGGTGCTACTTTTCAACTGTGTATGGGTTGGTTTTGTTCCTTTATGTTCCATGTTCCTTGTTTTTTAGGCATATATGTCTATATGGTTTTTGACCTCACCTAAATTTATTTTGTATGGGTAAGGCCAATTCAAAACAAAATTTTACCTTAAATTAAAATAACAAGAGGATATTTGAATACCATCATATAAAAAATTATAAGACAAGAAATAAGTATAATGAAGTGGAGCTTAAATTTCTCCCACATAGGAAGTTTAATGCATGGCATCACAAGGTAGAAATAATGTAATTATGTTGAATCAATTTATTTGGACCACTTTCGGTCTTGGATAAGTTTTAGGCATATTATTAGGTACCATAGGATGTCTTGGATTCATTATAAGTCTTAATCTAGTGTGTTTATACACCTTTTTGATTTTCCCACCCAAATCTAAGTTTGAAAACTTGAATTTGTGAATTATAATTTAAAATAATGTTTGATTCTTGTGAGGTATGTGAAGGTTGATTAATGTTTGGAAAGGGTACTATATGGTCCTAAGTGGGTTATATTATGTTTCTTGACATTATTTACATGATATAACAATGCAAATTTAATAACCATCAGTTGCAGTTTCCCTTCAACACGGGCTAACAAGATTTGGAAGTTTGTCTTGCATGTTTAGTAATATAAGGAGATATAAATGCATTTTTAAGGAGTGTGAGTGTATAATATTGTGTATAGGAGTATATTTTCAAATAATACAGATGTTTTTCATTGATAAAAGGAAGATATAACAATTTTTTAAAGAACCTTGTTTGCATTATCATTCTTGTACATGGTTATTGTATATGTGAAAGAGATCAATCAATAAAGAATGGTTTGAATGAATATATAAATGGAGAGTTTAATAATAATTTTGGTATGTTATCCATATTATTATTGTTTTAATTTTATTTTAATTAAAACTTGATGCTTAACTTTAGTACACAAGTTGGTTATGCAAACTGCAGGAATATGATCTAACATAGCCTTGAATGCTTACCAACAAAGAGGTTTTGAGATACATTATATGGTTTAAGAGTCTTGTGGGTGTATTATAGGTTTTTTTTAATATTATGTATGATATTTTTTAATGAAAATAAGTTTATTTTATTTTTTCAAATTCAATCAAACTAGTATATTTTTTAACACAGTCCATGTAGAAGCCTTATGTGTTAATGCACAGCTTAGTTATTAATGCACCTTGAAGAGGAATATTTGTTTAAAAAGATTGTATAGTTTTTTATAATAGGTTATAACATTAATTTAATTTTTTTTATCCCTTTAAAATATTAACAAGCCATTAAATTTTTTAAAGACAATAAATCCTTCTCTCACAGTTGTTTCTGTACTTAGAACCATATAGATTGATTGATTTGGGATGTTTAGTGACTGGTCACAGTTAAATAATCATTGATAAAAGTGTAAAAATGATGATAAGAGATTATTATAATGTTAAATGTATTTTAAGTTGTGTGAAAATCAAATTAACTCATTTTAGTAAGCCTCAACCTAAAACACTCCTATAAAATTATACATAGAATTATGTATTTTATATGTAGGAAGCCTTTGGGGTATGTTTAAGGATTAAAAATTACTAGATCAAGGTATAAATTTGGGAAATAAATAATTTATCCATTATATCCTTTATAAATTAAATTAAACTCATTTAAGTCAATTTTTATAGCCCTCAACCTTGTCTCAGGCCTATCAAACCTAAGCCAAGGTTTTAGTCTTATATTTTATATATCTAGAGTTTACACCCTTGAAAATTGTTAAAAATTGTTGGTATTGTGTTTTAAAATGGTATAGAATAATTTGGTGTTTTTGGGTTGATTTCAAGCCATAATATATAGTATCATTGACCGTGTTTGCAAACTAGGCCTAAGAGACCTATTATAAAGAAAGGGGTGTTGAGTTGGGTGGTTTGAATTAAGAATTTATCTATGAAACTTTGTGTGGAGTTAAAAGAGATTAATGAATACCCCAAAGTGGTTTTATTTTATTATTAACCTTAGTAGTTTGTTTAAAAATAATAATCTTTAGATGAAAATAGGGTTACAAAGAAAGGAGTCTTAAAGAGAGAAATGAGAGTTGGGTAAGAGTTATTGATTAGAGTGTGTAATGTTTGATTGAGAGGAGATAAAAATAACCAAGTGGATGGCCATGTGGGACATAATTAGGAGTTAATAAGCATTAAAAGTAGTTATTAAGCTTTTAGTATATGAATGTATACGGGGATACGTGTGTTTGAATAAAGAATGAAGGATAAGGTAATGGATTTTGTACAACAAGTGGATGGTGGTTGTAATTGAAGTAGGAAGTGTAGAGGTAATTAAGAGATGATGTGTTTTGGATAAAGTGAATAAGGACTAGCCAAAATAAAGGAGATTTATGAGCCTAGAAGGATAGATTGGTAAAGAGGATTAAAAATAATTACATCCAAGTAATGCCATGAAATTAGTACATGTTTCAATTCTTTAAAGTGTATAAGTTTCCTCTTCATAAATTAGTACTAGAGTAGGTAATATCTTAGATTAAGTCTATGTTTTTGAATAATTTAAGGTTGTTTGAATTTTTTAAAGATTTATATGTAAGATGCTACTGAAGGTTGAAGGAGTACAATAAGAGAGTTGATAAGTTTGATCAGCCCTTGAAGAAAGATAAAAAAATCAAGAAAGAGAAGATAAAAGTCCCAAATGAGGACAATAAAAGAGTAAGTCTCAAGTGAAGGATAGTAGTGTACCTAAGTGAGTTACAAAGAAGATAGAGGCAATATAGAAAATAGATGACATATGAGAAGATAAGAATGAAGAGCATAGATGTTGAGGGTTGCCATATAAATAAGACAAAATAAAGAGTTAGAGCTTGAAAGGGAAGTGAAATTTTTGAGATAAAGTCTATAGAATATAGAGAAGGTGATTCTAATGATAGAGCAAATGCAAAAATAAGAAAACTAGTATGTTTGGGTTATGAAAAAGGAGTTTAGTGGCCTATAAGGCTACTTATTGAGAGAATAAATAGGATAAACATTAGGTAAGAGAAATAAAAGAAAAGGTTGATTTATAATCAACTCAAGAGAGAGATTGAATAATGATGGATGAGTGAGCAACTTGATATGCAAGGAAAAGAAGGTGATCAACACCTTGGGTAAAATGAAATGATCATGAGGGATGTTGAGGAGTTTTTTAATATGTTATGTAAGAGAAGGATTAGTTATTAGTTAAGAATAAGATGATGGAACAAAAGATGAGAAACAGACATAATAAATATTATCAGTCTTTGAAATGTCAATAGAGGCATAAGAGCCTCTAAATTTTAAAAATAATGATGTGTATGTTTTTAGGTGAAGAAAATGAAGGAACATCTAATTTCTAGAAGGATAGAGATAATTTTGAGAGCTGTAAGAAATCCAAAAATAAAGAGATAGATGAATGGTATGAATAGATGGTGGCTAGTATAAGAGAGAAGCTAAAGGATGATGCTAAGAAACTAAAGATGAAATAATAAATTGAAAAAATAATCAGCCAAGAGTTGAATATGAATATAGGATATGAATAAGTCAAGTTACATCCAAGTAAATATGAGGAAATGAATGTACTTGTTGATGATAAATAAGAATGTAAAGAGGAGTTGGAAAAGAAATAAGCCAAGGCAAGAGGAAAAAGAAATAAGAATCAATTGAGACAAAATAATAAAGACAAGAGGATTAATAGAAATAATATCTTATAATACCATCATATAAAAAAATTTAAGATAATAAATAAATGTAAAAAAACACATTTAATTAGGAGCTTAAATTTCTCCCACTTGGGGAGTTTCATGCAAAGCGTCACAAGGTGAAAATAACATAATTATGTTTAAGGGATCCATTTTGACCCTTTTTGGCCTTTTATAAGTGTGAGTGGTATTATTAGGTCCCATAGGATGTCTTGGATTCATTTTAAGTCTCAATATAGTGTGTTTATAGGCCTTTTCAAATTTCCCACCAAAATTTTAAGTTTGAAAATTTGAATTTGTGAACTATGATTTAGAGTAATATTTTAGTCTTGTGAGGTATGTAAAGGTTTATTAATATTTTTAAATTATAATATATGGTATTAAGTATATGATTAAATTTAATTAATTTTATTGACATGATAGAACAATGAAAACATAAGAAACATCATTTATACTTGTTCTTCAACATGGGCTGCCAAGATTTGGAAGTTTGTCTTGCATGTTTTATAATATAAGGAGATAAAAGTGCATTTTAAAGGAGTGTGTGTATATAATAGTGTGTATAGGATTATATTTTGGAAGGAGAAAAAGGTTGATAGTTGATAAAAGGAAGAGAGAACAAGTTTTTAAAGAACCCTATTTGCCTTGTCATTCTTGTACATGGTTATTATATATGTGAAAGAGATCAATCAATAAAGAATGTTCTGAATAATGGATGGAGATTATCAAAATATTATTGGTATGGAATATATATTAATATTTTTTTAATTTTTTTAATTCAATCTTGATTTTTACCTTCAATACATAGGTTGGCTATACAAACTACATGAATTATGTTCTAACATAGCCTTGAATGATTATTAACAAAGAAGTTTTGAGATCCATTATATGGTTTAAGAGTCTTGTGGGTGTATTATAGGATTTTTTGTATGTTATATTATAATTTTTAATTAAAATAATTTTATTTTAGTGTCTAAATTCAATCAATCTAACAAATTACATAAAAAATTCCATGTGGAAACCTTATGTGTTAATGCACGGTCAAGAAACTAGGTTATTAATGCATTTTGAAGGGGGATATATATAATTTTAAAAAGTTTTTATAGTTTTTAAAAATATGTTAGAGTATTAATTTACTATTTTTTATCCCTTTTAAATATTAATAATCCATTAAAATTACTAGAGACAACAAAATCCTTCTCTCCCATTTCTTTGTGTAATTAGAACCCTATAAATTCACTGATTGGGGATGTTTAGTGATAGGTCAAAGTTAAATAATAATTGATAAAGGTTTAAATAGGTTGTTTAGATATTACTAAAGTTTCAATTTTTTTTTAATTTTTGTGAAAATAAAATTAACTCATTTTAGTAAGCTTCAACCTAACACAGTCATATAGAAGTATACATATAATTTTATCTTTTATATGTAGGAACATTTTAGGGTTTTTTTGAGACTTAAAAATTGCTGGATAAAGTGTATTATGGTGGTTAAGAAATAATTTATCCATTATATATTTTTTAAATTTGATTAAACTCATTTAAGTTCATTTTTATATTCCTTAGCCTTGTCTCAGGCATGTCAAACCTAAGCTAAGGTTTTGGTCTTGTATTTTGTATATCTAGAGTTTCCACCGATAAAAATTGTTTAAAATTGGTGGTATTATGTTTTTTATCATGGTAAAAAATAATTTGTTTTTTTTAGGTTGATTATAGGAATTAATATATAGCATCATTGATTGTGTCTTCAAACTAGGCCTAATAAACCTTATAGAGAGAAAGGGGTGTCGAGTTGGGTGGGTTGCATTCAAAATTTAGATATGAAAATTTACGTGGAGTTGAAAGAGATTAAAGGGTGCCAAAAAGTTGTGTTTTTTTCTTATGAACCTTATTAGTTTTTTCAAAATAATAAGCCTTGCATGAAAACATGGCTACAAGGAAATGAGTCTTAAAGATAGAAATGAGAGTTGGGTAAGAGTTATTACTTGGAGTGTGTAATGTTTGATTGAGTGATTGATAGGAGATATAGATTAATATATGGATGGAAATTTGGGACCTAATGAGGAGATATGAAGCATTGAAACCAATTTTTAATCTTTTAAGTTATAAATGCATATGGAGATGAGTGAATTTAAATAAAGAATGAAGGATAAGGTAATGTATTTTTTACAATAAGTGGATAGTGGTTGTAATGGAAGGATAAATTTTATAGGTATTTGAGGGATGATGTGTTTTGGATAAAGTGAACAATAAATGACCAAAATCAAGGAATTTATGAGCATAGAAGGATAGATTGGTAAAGATGATTAAAAAGATAAGTAAGTACCTACATAAAGAATCACATTAGAGATTTAATAAGGCATTTAAGACAAATAATTATAGATAGGTAATGACATGAAGTAAGTTCATGTTTAAATTATTTCAAGTGTATAGGTTTCCTCTTCATCGAAATTCCCCATTTTATTCTAGTATTAAAATTTATAGATTAACAAGAAAATATATAGTTGAGTGTGTATAACAAACTTTATGTTTAGTATGAATCTCAAATTATGTAGGTCACTCAACATAAAAACATATAACAAACATGTAGCAGTCAATGTATATAATTTGAAATCTAAAAGCTAAAATTTTAAATTTTAAAATTAAAGAACAAGGAAGGAATACATCTATGTTTTAGTGGAGAAACATTTCCTTACAACATGTTGGAGATGAATATTTCTTGTCGAAGAATTGGAGAAATGTGAGTTCCATTGAAGCATTTGGAGATTGGATCATATTTTTGAATTGGGAATAAATTATGCTTCCTTACTAAATTACATGGAGATTTTGGGTGATTGTGCTTTAATTTTGTATAACTATGCAAGCCTTTGTGTTGGTAAGAGAGTATGACCCAACCCTCATAAATGTAGGGTAAATTATACAATATAATACCCCATAAAATTATGTATAAAATAATTGGGATCCACATTATGGGATCATTATATGTAATGCCATGTCTATTTAACATCACTAAACCTCAACATATATTACCTATAAAAACATGAATCAATTTCTAAACAATTGGAATTTAGATTTAGTTGTATATTTTTGTTCAAGTTCACTCCATGTAAAAAAATCATGATCAAAAGATAATGAATAGTGTTCATGGACCCATCATGACCATAGATTTGATTAGTGTAAAGTGGAATGATAACCATTTGCCATTCAACTTGTATATTATAATTTTGTGTATGCATGAACTAGTATCATGCCTCATGAATATTAAAGTGTGTATATGTGCATGAAAAATTATTATTTCCAATAAATCTATACCAATTAATATATAATTCTTTGCATATATATGCTAAAATGGATAACTTGTATCTAAAATGTATATATATGTGGAAACACGTAATTCATGTTACTATAATTTTTTTAGATATGATCAAGTATATGCACCCATGTTTGTATGAATATATAATCAAGTGTATATAAAGAGAGTGAATATGAAAATAATATACCTACATAATACGTTTTGATGTACAAATATCTACCATGTACTTGAACCATTTTGAATCTCTTACATGTATGCTATGATATTATTTTATGTTCATGGAGGCTTATGTCTATATGACAAACCCACTATAGTTATCCATATTTGATGAGTGATGAATCCTATAAGTTACCCATCTCAAAATAAGAGTTAATTGTATCATGTAATGTTTAAAGATAACATCATGTATAATCATGTGAACATGTTGAGAGTATGTCATCATATTAATATATATGTCAAGAAAGGCATGCATATAATATATGTAATGAAGGGCATAAAATTGTCATGTATATATAGATTTATCAATGAAGTATGAAATAGTAACCTCTACTAATATATAATCATGTGAACATGTTGAGAGTATGTCATCATGTTAATATATATGTCAAGAAAGGCATGCATATAATATATGTAATGAAGGGCATAAATTTGTCATGTATATATAGATTTATCAACGAAGTATGAAATAGTAACCTCTACTAATAAATACCTGAGTAACATTATGTGGTAAATATGCATGATATTTATCATAGAACCAATCAATCTCAATAAGTGTAACAAGATCAATATTTAGTGTCACAAATATGGCTAAGGACTGAATGAAAATGGAATGAAGATTACAAAAAAAACAAGGCTACATGCCACACATAGAGGACATAAATATGCTGAAGAAAGGGACACAAATATGTCACATTAAATAAGGACAAGGGCTACACACAAGGGGCATATATATGTTTAATCAAACAAGGCCAAGGGCTAAAAACAATAGACAAGCACAAACTTGCATATCATGTAAGAGAGAAACAACATCGATGAAGCATAGAATAGGTAAATACTAATCTACACCATCCATATGTATCAATGTAATATCATAGTATAAATAACATATCCATATAGCACAAGATAATATATGAGTAGATATAAATACATGTATAGCCAATCTATATATTTCAACACGTATAAGGTTATATAATATGTGATAGTAAAACATGTGGAAAAAGATGTTCATAGTATTAGAATGACCACTAGATAGAGGAAATTCCAACACATTATGTCCATGTGTAACATATATTTCCCAAATCAAACTCATAATTTAAAATGCATGTGTGTATGAAAATAATGTCATTTAACATACATGTGATATATAAAATATGCAAAGAATCTAATCTAGTAATCATATTGTTGTCAAGTATTATTTTGGATTTTTTTTGAATATTTTTGTATTTATTTATATTTTTTATATGTAATATGATAAAGTGTATTATCGACACAAGTGGATGATATGTGTATTGTTTTGCATAAGTTTCAATTCTAGTTTAACTATCAAATAGGTTCATGTACCCATATTTTTTATAATAAAAAGTTGGTCCAACTAATTATTTTTGAAATTTCATTTATTCTCTTTATCTAAATTAGTGTTCTTCTTATTATATTTTAACACTAACTTCCCACCATGATATTCATGGTTGAGAACTTGATTTCCATATTCCCTATTGATACTATCTTAATAAAATTTGAGATGTTCAATAGCTTGTACGCACTATCATCTACAAATTTTAATTTAGGTAATCATTTCTCCTAGTATTCATTATCCTTGACAATATTTTAAGGAGACTCACAAAGATAGGATATCAAACTCTAAACTTAACGTTGATTTTATCCAATAAACAAGAGAGTAATGTGCAGTCATAGTTGGAGTATGAACACCTATTAAATATGCCCAAAGTGCATATATAATATGATTGTGAAAGTATTCATTATGTTTGGTGAGTATTTTACTTAATATGTTTGCAAGTGTTTTATTTATTTATTTATTTTAATTTTCCATTTCATTGTGTTAATGGTGTAGAGAAAATATTATAGATATTATATCTATAAAAAAATATCTAAACTATTTTATTTTTGAATGAAGATTCATTATCTGTGACAATGGATGATGGTAGTCAAAATCCCAAAATGATATTTGTGATTAAAAATTTACATATATCTTCATATAGTTTATGTTAATGATATGACCTTTATCTATTTTTTAAAGTAATTAGTAGCCACAAAATTCATTTTTGACCCTTTGATGATTTTGCATTTATCTTGTTAATTAAGTTGAAGTCTCAAAGGGAGAAAAATCATGGTGAGATAATGGGGTGTAATTCTTGTGATGGTGCATGATTTATTATGATGCTTCTAATATTGTGGGCATAATTTATCCTACTCTTCACATTCATGTTCCATTATGGGCCCATAAAACCCTTATCTCAAGAGTTTTTAAGAACTTTATTTTACACTATAATGACCTCCACATTCATTTTCATATACCCCTAATAATGAGTTTTAGCCTCATTGTGGCTAAGGTACCAAAATAATTATTTCTTAAATGATATTTAGAATAAATACCAGCCAATTAAAACATAACATATTGATTAACATTGTAATTTTTGTTTTTTAATGTGTATTATTTTACAAGAGAGAATATTTGTATTGAAAGTTATATATTAGCATAACATTTTGAATTTATCTCACTATAAATAACTTCAAGGATTTATAAAACACATACTTTGGCTATAGATATTGATGAATGTTTTAGTTGTCAAATATTAAAATTTTCATAATAATTGTTAATGTATATGGGAATCATAGAATCTACAATAGCCATGGCATTAACATGTCGATTATCTTTTCAAGGTATGATTTGTATTGAAAAAATATCAAAGTGTGCCTATTATATACAATTGAGATTGCATGGTGTGCATGAATCAATCCTAGATCAGATAAGATAGATCACACCTATACTTTCAATTGGGGCACAGACTTATTAAGAAAGAGTATGACTAATGTGAGGATCTATTAGACCCGGTTAAGGGACCACTTGTATCATTTGTCATAGTACATCATGTTAGGCAAGGTTCTAAAGCCTATAATCTAACATGATCACACAACCCTAAAAGATTCATATGGTTTCTATATTCAATTATGATAATAAAAAAGAAATTAAACTAATATAATAATAAGAAAATTAAACTAATCTAGTGCTTATCAAAGCTTGTGGCATAAACTAGGGGTTATAACAGAACAAGTAAATAACAATCAAACTAAACATGTATAGGAGACATATAATCACATAAATATATATAGAATCCTAATACATGAGAGAGAAGAATTCATACTACATTATCTATATACTATTACAAAAGAGAACTAAATTTAGGAATACTTACCTTTGAAGATGAACTTGCCATGTCTCAACCTTCCCCTTGGCTAATGGTGCTTCAAAAGAGATTGTTGTCACTTGTAAGGACAACCAAGATAAATTAATTCTAGGCTATACAACCTACCTAAGAATCCAAAAGACTTATCCATAAGATAAGATCATAGATTTAAAGAAAGTATTGAACCCTAAACCTTTATTCCTCAAGTAGAATGGTCAATAAGTAGATATTCATTCACACTTCACTCATTCAACTCTCTTATGAAATGGTAAGGAATGACCTTGTATATATAGTAGTATCTCACCATACAGACTTTTGGAAATGTAGATTATGCTAAGTCAACCAAGTCAACCTAGCACATTATCAGGATAATGCCTGAAGTTTGTGTTAGGTCGGTCAAGATGCAAAGTAACAAGGAAAGGCAAAGTATCCCCAGAATAAGCTAGGTTAACTAGGTCAACCTGGTTTACTAAACATGTCAAACGGGAAACAAGGTAAGAAATGAGGGATAAAGCATGAAAAATGGTGGGAACCGATAGGAAAGAGATAAATAAGCTTAGGATTAAAGGTTTTATGAGGCAAGAGTGTAGATAGAAAGTGGTAAAAGGAACAATAATTTTATGAAGCACCAAAGGTCTACCCTTTTCTTAGTGTACCCCTTAAGGCATGCACTCGGAGAGATTGAGACTCAGTAGGTTCTTGCAAGATATAAAGTGTCAATAATCAATACAAGTGTAAAAATATTATGTGTAGACATATGCCCTAGTTAAAACTCATCATGTGTCATGTAAGTACAACACAAGATGGTGCTTCAGGATAGAACATGATGACACATAATGTTGATGCTAAGTAAAGTGAAGTAAGAATAAAATAAGATAAATGAAAGGAAATAATTGAAAACCACATACCTTTAACTTATCTTACTGCTAAAGAAGAAGACTGAAAGAAATTGAAGGTGTTTAATGTAAAGCACACTAGATGAACTTATAGAAGTTAGTGCAAAAATAGCCAAAAACCAATTTTTTTGGAAGATAGGCATATAATAGTGGAAACAAATCTCTATGTCATCACAAATATAACACATTTTATGATTTTGAAAATTAATGAGTAGAAATAAAGATATGAGAAAAAGAAGGAATCTGAAGGAAAATAAATGAAAATTTTGAATGGCTAAAAAGTAGTTTTACATATGAAAAAGAGAATTCATTTAATTATTTTTCATTGTAAGAGAAGAGAAAAAGAGCTTTGGAGAGAAAAAATATATAATGGTGAGGGAACATCATGCTAGATGAGAAGGAGCTCCAAGAGCGAGAGTGGGTGCACTACAGGGTATGCATCTAAGAATCTCAAACCAGATTTTGAAACTTGGAATGAATTAAGTGAGTTTTGATAAAATTTACTTTTAAGCATTTATATATGATAAAAATGAAAAAAATTAGATTCTAAAGGAGGGTAATAGGAAGATGAGAAATGGGTTGGAAGGAATTAGATAAAAATCTAAAAAAGACAAGTTTTTAGTAAAATGTGCTAGGTCAACACACTAAAACCTACTAGGTCAATCAGGTTGACATAGTAGAGTAAATTAGGTTAAAATCCATGTGGTCAACCTAGAGGGTATAGGTTGACCTAGCACATTTTGAAAGCCAAAAACCTAGTGCAGGGTATTTAGTTGGTCTATAAGGTCCAAAATGGAAACTTAACACCAAAGAAAAGAGAATAAGAAGGAAAATAAGAAATGTGGAGAAAAATAATAAAAAATTGGTCAAACTAGGTTGACCAAGGAACCATAGAAAGCACAAAAAGTATGTAGAAAGCTAAATGAGAGCTAGAATGATCTGAAATGATGAAAGAAGGGCAAGGGAGACCGAAATAGGCTTAAATATATAAGAAATGAATAAATTGTACTTATTTATGATTAAAAATAGAATTTATAAAGAATGTATTATGATTATACATGACATGGAGGAACTAATAAATCCTTTATTATTTCTTGATTGTAGAGATGATGATAGTTTTGGAGATTATTAGACATCTTTGCTACCAAACTTGTTGGAGAGATTGAAAAATAGAGATAGGGATAGACTAAGATCCATAGGTCTAGGAGGGATAACAAATATATGTAGGATAACCCTGAGCATAGACTTATTAGTCATGTTCCTTGGTTGCTGGGAATGATTGACTAACACCTTTAGATGGGAGGTGGATGGGGATGTGATAGAGGTGGATATCATACTAGAGGATCATCATGACATCTTTGGGCTACCTATGGTAGGATCACTAGAAAACACATGGATACCAAATAGCAGAGAGGAGAGGAGACTTAGCCATGTGGGCTAAAAGCTTAGAGATGATATTATTGGGGTGGAGAGTGAGCATGGATGATGTCTATATATCATAAATTTTAGATCTTCAAAAGGTAGTGATAGGCCTTGTGACATATCGAGTGCTCTATTACAAGTTTGATGGAAAGGTACCACTATACATGGTAACCTTGAGTAGGATGATGCTAGAGGAATGATTACTATATGATCTAAGCTCTACCATCTAGGTCCATCTCATGCATGATCTATATGAGATGTTATTAAAAGGGTAGAAGAATATGAGACTGACTACTAATATCATGGATATATGAGAGATTTCTTATGTAATAGCTAGTTGGGTTACCCCATGTGGTTGATGATAGTTCACCTTGAGTGAGGAGATGTAGAGAGGACTAGGTAGTGTGGGTCATACCCCACATGCCAAAACTATAGATGGTGAAATGCACTAACATAGTATGGTAACCATCTGAGTAGATATAAACTACCTAAGAGAGTTGGCACATAGTTGGACTAGTGCTAGAGAGGAGAGAGGTGATAAGACACTGTACATGTTAGAAAGAGCCACATTTGGTGGCATGGGTGCTAGGACAAATGGGTCTACCTCATTTAGCAACATTCATACTCATGCCTAAGTAGTGGACTTGAAATTTGAGGGAGCCATGAGGGAAGAGGGGATTTAGACCATTAATAGTGATTTTAACACTATGGCCATATTGAGATGGGCCATGGACTAGTCATGCATGATAAGGGGAAAAATAAGAGGAAGAGGTAGAGATAGTGATACTAGATGTACCACCACCAGCTTTATAAAGAGATGAGCTATGACCACTAAGGACATGAAATCAACAGAGGTAGGAGGAGAGAGAAGATACCATCATCATCCTTAACAAGTCAGTAGAGGAGCTAGAAGAGACATAGATGAGTGAGAGATCACTCAATTTTAAGCTGAGATGGACATGAGCAATGACATATAAGTTCAAGCTAAGGAGGTGACCTATAGAAGAGGTACTAAGAGGTCACATAGATGGGAATACTATACTAGGTAGTCATGCAGATGGTGAGACCATAATAGCCAATACATAGATATGTAAGAAAAATATGATTGATTTATTGCTTAAGCTTTGAATTGAAAGATAGATAGATATTATGATATATGATAGTGATATAATATCCATCTCATGTGATTTTATAGGTGTATCTGAGGATGAGGAGAGATGGGGGTCCCTATTTAGGGGATCACACCATGGTATCCTAGATGAGACTCTAAAACTATACAACCCCATGACACTAGAGGATTTGAGTGTACCATCTACCCTAGCTTAGGTGAGCTTGTTTAGACTAGTGGGAGAGGTCACGAGGTAGATATGAATTTAGATAGATAAGGCACAACCACTAATAGAGATGGGTGTATAAGAGAGGTAGGCTTAATGGGTCTCTTTAATGAGAGATTTACACATCTAAAGATATTAAAACAAATGATGTAGGCATATACATTAATGTAGACCCAACTGACATAGGCACATGAAACTACCCAAACTAAGTTCTTATAGGCACAGGTGTAGATAGCACATCTATAGGGAAAGGTAAAGGGATTGAGATCTTAGACTACCTCATTATAGTGTACCATTTATAAGAGTTAGACTAAGGCCTCAATAGGTAGCATGGCTAGGCCATGAGATAGATAGGATGGAGACTAGCCCTAAAGATGGAGCATTGTTTATGGTTGTATATTTGTATCAAACTCTGGGGATATATATATGATGTATCTTTTGTCTTATTGATGTGATTGTGTATGTGGTCACTATGGATATATTATTATCATTATGCTAGTTATGTATGTGGATGCTTTGGATATATTTATTTCTAACACATGTATTTAGATTTGTTTTATATGTTATAGGAAATATATGTGATGTGGTTTATTTTCTAACATTATGAGAAACACATGCATGGTTAAAAAGAAACAATAAAAATACTTGGAAAAATATAATCAATCAAAAATACACTACACACTAATTCAAGCTGGGAAATGTGTAATAACATGAAAAATGACTAAGTATAAAGAACCAAGAAATGACAAACAAGATGGTAAAAAGGGGATTTGTTTTCAAACCAAAGATGAAATATTTTTTCACCAAATTAAAATAAGTAAAATCATACTATATCACATTGGGAAGTATGAGAAATAAAATAATAAAATGGAAGGTATGCAAAAGGTCACACAAGGTAAGAAAAGTAAATGAAAAGTCAATGAAAATTTGGCCTTAAATTTATCACACTAATTCAAGATGGGAAGTATGACAAAATTCAAGAAATGGTTGAAATCTTACATGCACTCAGAGAACAAGAAAATAAGAAAATAAGAGGTGAAATAAAAATGAAGCATAAAACATACTAGTTTAAGATGGAAAACATGTCAAATGATGTGTAAATTCATAATCAATAGAATCTTATCTCAAACCTGACATATGTAATTTGATGGTGACTTGATTGTTGGAAAAATTTATGAGGAGGGCCAGGTCCTATCTATGGTTTTACACTACAACTCAACAAAGGGAACACCACATGGGGTGGAATAATCATGAACAACCAAGTACATAGGCAATAAGGGTAATAAGATAAAACACTCATAAATGAAAAACCCAAAAGGATGCCAAAATAACATTGGAAAGTAGAATAATAATATTAGGTTGAAATACAAAAGGTATGGTAATTTTGTGAGGAATTACTGGGTCTTATCCACTGTCTTATTCTGTAACTCACAAAAGAAAAACCCAAGGGGTGTAATCAAAAAGCAAGACAATATTTATCAAGAAGAAATATGAGGAAAGGGAATGAAAAAGGGAGTGTAAAAAGTAAAGACTTACGTATATTAAGAGAAGACCGTAGGAGATAAGAGGCATGTTAAGAACATGGGAAGACACTAAGTGACTAGTGGTCATCTATGTACAAAGGAAACCTATTCCCTATAGACACAAAGATTTATAAGAAGATAAATGTGCTACTAAGATCAAATCATGAAGGTAGATTAGTACAATGAAAAGTAAAATGGACCTACCTCCCCAAAACATGTTCCCCACTCCTCAAGACCCCTTATAGAGCCATCAGTCTACTATGAAGATTAGGTACTTGCATGAGAAAGTAGGTAGCAGTAGAAGATATTTTTTTGAATTACCCTATTCCAATCTACTAGCCTACTACACCCCAAAGGAATTTAGAACTATGTGAAGTCAAATATGGAGTTTGAGATTTAATTGGAGATAGGAGATGTGCTTTAATCATGTCTTTTAGTGTGATTATAATTTTAAAAATATTGCATATTTGTGCCTTTTGTTTAAATGATTTGTATTTTAACTTTATTTTGAAGGATTTTTTTCATACAGATTTGGAATGACCAAGCATGAGAGAGATAGTGATACACATAAATGAGTTATAGGCTAAGGCTAAAGGAAGCTAAGTAACCAAAGACAAAAGACTAACTAGGACACTTAGACTTGACAATGAAAAAATATGTTATCTCAAATCTCAATCATGCATATGATTAGTTTTTGGAAAAAGGAAGAAAGGAAAAGCGAGATCTAAAGGTGGATTGGTAAAATGAAATAGTAATGAGAAAGATTATTTACTAACTGATCACATGGTAAAAGAATAAAATAAATAAATGGAATAAGATAAATATAACCAAGTCACCATGACAATTATCTACGAAAATCAAGGATAAGAAAATAAACAATCATGAAGATACAAGGAAACAACAAGATAAATATGGTGATTTTGTGAGGAATTACCAGGTCCTATCCATGGTCTTAAAAAGTAACTCACAAAATAAATATCCAAGGGATGCAACAAGAAGAAATGAAAAATATAAAGAAATGATAAGGAATAAAAAACATATGTGAAAAAGATAGAATATAAAATTAATAAAAAATATAGTAAAAAAAGGAAGATAATGATATAAGACAAGCAATAATTTAACACAGTGTCAAATAATATAATCAGATATAGAAAAATAAATAAAATTGGAGCATGCATAAAATCCAAATATAAATGTAAAATTACTATGCATGTGTTCATAATTACTGGTAAATATATCCATACACATTATCCAAGACATGAAATAAATCACTATGAAGCTAGATATGAATTGTTGCTAATGTGTCATCAATCTTTGTAGAATACTGGGAAAATACTTCTTTTCTAATCTCTTCAAATAAAAAAGTAGGAATACTCATTGGATCATGTTGAGGATGGAAATCAGGCAAAGGATTATCAGAAGAATGTGTGGGAATGGGATCTATGGGAGAAGGAAGAGTCACTAGTGGAGAAGGATCCATAGGTGAAGGAGGGTCCATAGGTGGATAAGGAACCAAAGGTAGAGGCATAGAAGGAACCATAGGAGGTGTAACTATGGGAGAATAAGGGGGAAAATTCTTATGAGAATGACTTATGGGAGAAATAGTAGTTGGTCTAGGCATATCTATAAGATTATCCTTAAGACGATGTTGAAGGATACGATAATGATTAGTATGATGTGTGTTACATTGGTGCCATTTACAATACCTCTCACCATACTTAGGTATATATTTAGGAATAATATTGGGAGGAGGAATGGTAGTGTCTATGGATGGGGAAGAAGGATTTAAGGTATGAATATATTGTCATAACTTATGATAATGGGTAGGAGAATGAGTATCTATCCCATGAAATCAATAGATATTCTTATGAGTGTGCTTAGGAGGAACACTCATAGGAGAATTTGTAACAAGTGTTGAAGAATATGGAGATGACTCATCACCCCATTTGGTGGGGGAAAAGGAAGCAAACCATCACCAAGAGGAGGTGATAATGGAGAAAGAATAGAACTAATCTTAATAGGAAGAAAACTAGTGAAAGAAGTAAGAGTAGGATCATCAACAGGGGAAGAAGTAATAATAACTATTTTTAACATAGGTTCCAATGTAATAAGATAAAGATAAATATAAGGTATCATAATGGCAACACTAACCTCAAGAGTAAACTAATGATGAGATTTAGGGAACCTAAAAAACTGGTAAGGGCCGGTCATAACCTGACGCATGAGCATAGTCCTATGGGGCTCTTTAGAAACTAGAGGTGTCAGTGCCATCTCCATTCTATGATAAAGAGGAAAAACAAAAAAAACTAGGAAATATAAAATTTGAAACATGAGAGGATGCAAAAAAATAGTCAAGTAAAGAAGAATGATAAATCACAATCTCAACATCATAGGATTAGACAAGACAACCTAATAAAAGATCATCTAAGTAATATCAATCATCATAATTAGGTGAATGAAGATCAATGGCATAAGTTAGAATAACTTTTTTATCATAATAATCATGGTAAATAGAATGATGAGTCTTGGATAAGACTACATGAATTTCATCGCAAGGAGGTTTGTGAGAACAAGGTTACAAGGAAGTAGGAAGTTACAAGATAAAATGAGGTGTGAGATTATAATTTTTGATCTTGAGATTACTATCATCAATCTCATCATCATCAGAGTCTAAAAGGTTGGGAGGAATATTACCAATAATCTTGGGATACCCATTGTATTCTCTAGTTGATTTGATAGGAAAATTTAGATGTTGTGATTGATGAAATGGAACACTAGGTAAAGGCTCAAGAGTAAGAATATTAAAGACACCAAGATCTTGGAATTGTTTAAAATTCCAAGGGTTAATATCTCCTTGAATCCTATAAATGGCTCTATTATGAGGTAATTTAATTCATTGACGAGTGAAAGAAGTGATAGCTCTCATATGATGAGTCCATGGCCTACCAAGCAAGATGTTATAAGAAAGGAAAAAGTTAAAGATCATCACCTTCACATGAATGGTGATAGGTGGGATAGTAATGGGAAGCCATACACACCCAAGAGAAGGCATTTTAATTCTATCATATAATTAGTAGGTGTTATGTGTGGACTTAATATTATATTTAGAATATCTAAGGGTTTTAATGAAATCAAGAGAAGCAACATAATTTCCAGAACCCTCATCAATCAAATCACGCTTAACTTGGATATCACTGATTTAGATGCTAATAAATAGGTGAGGATCATTTGGATAAAGTATAATATCATAAAAAATCATATATGTGATGGGAAATTTTAATGAAAGATAAGTGTCAATAGTTTTATCAACATTGATGGACATCTCTTCACATTATTTCAAGATACTATCCTTAGAACCAAATAAGGTTGCCTCCTATCTCTCTAAGGGAGGATGAAGGACATTCATCTCAAATAATAGTTGCATAATATGGTTTTGATGATGGGGAGATGTCCTCTTGAGTTAAAGAAATGGAATTTGAGAAGGGAGGTTAGTGATCTTTGCAATAAGATCCCACTCATCATAACCCATGAGAAGATTGTTAGATATAGGCACACAATAGTTAAAGAGGTCTTCAAAGGGAAGAGCCAAAGAGCATTAAAACTTATGTTGATAAGAAAGAAAAGGTTTAGAATTAGGTTTCAAATCATGTTGAGATGGTAAAATAATAGGTTTAGCTTGATTTTGAGAAGTAGAAGAGGTGTTAATAGAAGGTTGATTAACATTGGAAGGAGAAGATGATGGAAGAGTGGTAAAAATAGCATGGGATGTGTTATCCAAAGGAGAATCATAAGTTGGATCTTCATCAAAGGTTATAATATCTTATTACCCCAACTCATTTAGATGAGTTGGAGAAGAATCTTGGATAACATAATATGCTTGAGGAGGTAAGGTATAGATAGGTTGAGAATCGATGAAAGCCACAATGAAAGCCACCACTCTTCACATATTAGTCATGTTAACCACATTTTCTTTAGAAATTGGTGTAACAAGACTTTCTACATTGTTGATGGAAGAGATGGACTTGCCTTGGTTTTCTTGAATTAGTTGATGATTAGGTAAAGGATCCTTATAAATAGTTAAATGAGAATTTACTTTATTCAAAGCTTGAGATTTATCATGAGTTTTGTATTCTTTAAATGCATGCTTAATAAGCTTGTTGACATTGTCATGTGATATAATCATAGTCAAAATTAGGTCCAAGAAGAAAGTTCATAGATAAATTACAAAGTTATTTACAGGTCTCATGAGAATGACCCCAACTAGAATGAAACCAAAAAAACTTGCTAGGATCATACCAAGTTTTCATAGGATAAGTAGAGTCAATTTCATGAGGAAGAGGCCTAGGTAGATGTTTAAGAAATTTATTTAAGGAAAGAGGTTTATGAACATTAATGTCATTTGTTGAGAAATGAGGATTAGTAAATTATTGAGAAGAGGAACCTAGTTCTAAATAAGGGGTAAGAATAATAGCTTGAACATGGTGAATGGTATCATATGAATCAAAAACATCATCACCGGTAACATTGTAATTTTTATTTTTAAGAAATATATGAAAAACCTTGGAAGTTTGGGGTGGTTCAAA
Organism: Torreya grandis; assembly: GCA_037957365.1. Classification (NCBI taxonomy): domain Eukaryota; kingdom Viridiplantae; phylum Streptophyta; class Pinopsida; order Cupressales; family Taxaceae; genus Torreya; species Torreya grandis. Next base: position 1,448,686 of record JARHVA010003440.1, read on the forward strand.
TTGATTAATAAGGAAATCTTGTCATTTAGCTTGATCAATAGCTTATTTTAAAGTATGTGGAGAAAGGGTACGAACTTGATATTGTAATTTGGGATAAAGAGCATTTGTAAAGAGATGAAAAATATTACCATTAGCCATGTTGTGTTCACATTTTTTTGATAAAGTCTTCCATCATTTAACAAATGTTTGGGTGGTTTCATTTTTGCTTTTCTTGCAATTGATGAAATGGGCTAAAGTGTTTTTAAGAAGATCACTAGTTTGGAATTATTGAACTAAATCATTCATAAAATCCTTCAAACTAGTAATATAATGAGGTCTAAGTTGATTTTACCGATCTAAGGCATCGCCTATGAGGGTCTTAGTAAGGATCTTGGTAGAGACAAAGGTGTTTAATTTAACCCAATATTTATAAATATTCCTAAATGTTTTAAGATTAAGATAAGGATCAGTTTATCCATTATAAGAGATTGTAGGTGTTATACCTCCTATATCAATGTTAGAAATTTGAGTAGTGAGAGGTTAGTTTTATAGATGTTTGATAATTTTATTGATTAAAGGAGGTTGAGGAATAAGATTACCTTGAGAATCTTGAAGAGGAGGGGGAGGAATATTTTGGTTATCTGTTCCCCAAGCCATTGGTTACAGTTGTGTTTGAAGATGAATAAGGTGATTTTGCATTCTCATCATTTTGTTTGTGTTATGGGCTTGGAAATTATTCATTTGATTGAGAATTTGTAATATAAGTTGGTGAGTTTGAATAGCATTATTAGAAGTGCTGGTGCTGGTATTAGTGGTTTGGGTACTACTATTGGCGTTGTTGAGATCCTGAGATAAATGATGAGAATTAAAGACACTAGTTAAAAATCTTGCTTGTGTAGTAAAAGATGGAATAGTGAATGGAAGAGAGGAAGAAGCACTAGAAGCATGAGTGTTTTGGGTAGAAAACAATGAACTAGTGGAAGGATTAAGGATAATGGATCTTAAGAGAGGTCCACTAGATGTGGAACCAACCATGGTAGTTAAGATACAAGGCACAGAGGTAGAAGAAAGGAAAGAAGAAGAAGAAGCATGAGAAGAGGTCATGATCAAAGGGAGAGGTTGTGAAGAAAAGAAATTAGTAATACCAAATCCATTTGAGAATGTAGAATTTGGTGAATGAGGTTCATTGTCTTGACCACTAATCATGAGATTATAAATGGTAGATGGATCTTTCCTTTTATGTTAGGGAAATTAGTTAATAAAGAAAAGAATTTTGGGAGTATACGCTCGCTTAGGTTGGTTTTCTAAGAGAAAAGAAGGATTATTTTACAAAGAGATATCATGAGGGAACCCATAGTCTATTGTGGGAGTTGTAATATGGACATTACTAGCATTTTCAAAAGGAACTCTACTTTGTCTATGGGAAACAATATGAGGATTGCTGAATTCCATCATGCCTATTGTTGGAGATTCAGTGTTGTCACCCAATAGGAATTCCATGATGAAAGAGAAAAGAATGCAAGATGAGAAAACAAAGGATTCAAAAATTGACAAAAATAAAGCTAGGTCAACCTGATTGATGTAACGAAAAATAGGGACAATAAAGTTGGATAGGGTCCACAGAATCAACCTAATATAGAGAGAAAAAACTAAAAATAAAAGGAAAAAGACCTAAAAAGTATGCTAGGTCAACTTGGTTGACCTAGTGCAGTGATAGGAGATATAAAAACTAATAAGTTGAGTAGGTCGACCTAGTCTAGTTAATAGAGGTAGAAACAGGGCTTGAGATAGTGTAGAGTCAAGCTAGTCAACATAACTTAGTAGATAGGAAAAGAAAAAAGATTGATAAAAAGATGAAATGATATATGCCTATAGCTACTTTATAAAAGTAGATACTAAAATGAAATACATAATTAACTAAGTTGACATTGGCCAATCCAATTGGTATACATACATAGATTTTAATTTTAAAAGAAAAGTATAAAGTAGAGTAAAAACATAGAAATAGAAACTAACCTTGGTGTTTTGGAGATGAAAATAGAATAGGTAATTGACTTGTAACCTTAGATAGAACTATCCCAATCTATAGAACTGGGTTGAGCTAGTCAACCAAGTGAGATAAGAACTTGCTATAAAAGCTAAAAAAGTGTGCTAAGTTAACCTTGTCAACCTAGTGGATTGAATTGGATGTTTAGAAATGTGCTAAGTCAATTTAGTTGACCTAGTTGACTAGAATAGATGTATGGAAATGTGCTAAGTTGAGCTAGTTGACCTAGTTGATTGGACTACAAATATGGAAGTCTAAAATCTAGAACTTGCACTATGAATCTAGAACATGAACCTATTATAAAGTGGATAGAAATTTGCTAGGTTGACCTGATCAACCGACTAGGCTAAATAGAAACTCTACAAAGTGATAGAAACCTATGCTAGGTCAAGATGATTGATCTAGTTGCCTATTCCTACATAGATAAAAATAGTTGGGTTGACATGAAGCCAACAAGTCAAAATATATGATAGAAAAGATGACAAAATGAATAAAATAAATGAAATTAACCCTATAAGGGGTTGATTCATGTCGGGTTCACCAAAATGTACGTAATAAAAATTTCATGGTACACATGAATCAATCCTAGATCATATAAGATAGATCACACCTACACTTCCAATTGGGGCACACTCTTGTTATGTAGGAGTATGACCAATATGAGGATCTGCTGGACCTAGTTAGGGGATCACTTGTATCATCTTCTACAACACATCATGCTAAGTAGGGTTCTAAATCCTACAATCTGACATGATCATACAACAACCCTAAAAGAGTCATATGGTTTCTATATTCACTTATGATAATAAATAACAAAGTAAACTAATATAATAACAAGAAAAGGTAAATTAATCTAGTGCTCACCAGATCTTGTGGTACAAAGTAGGGGTTAGAACAAAACAAGTAAATAAAAAATTAAACTAAACATGTATAGGAGATATATACTCATGTCAATGTATATATAATTCTAATACATGGGAGAGAAGAATAAATATTGCATTATCTATCTACTCTTACAAAGAAGAAATAACGTTAGAAATACTTACCTTTGAAGATGAACCATCCAAGTCTCAACCTCCCCCTTGGACAATGGTGTTATGTAAGAGATTGGTGTGGCTTGTAAGGACAACCAAGATAAATTAGCTCTAAGACATATGACCTACCTAATAATCCAAAATCCTTCTCTACAAGATAAGATTAAAGCTTCAAAATAAAGTATTAAACCCTAAAGCTTTATTCCTCAAGTAGAATGGTCAATAAGTATAAGCTTATTCACACTTCTCTATTTAATTCAAATCTCTTATGAAATGGTAAGGAATGACCTTATATATAAAGTAGTATCTCACCCTAAAGACTTTTATACATGTTGGCTATACTATGTCGATCGAATTTACCTAGCACATTATCGAGCTAATGCTTGAAGTTTGTGCTAGGTCGGTTAGGATGCAAAGTAATAAGGAAAGGCAAATTATCCTTAGAATAAGCTAGGTTAACTAGGTCTACCTAGCTTACTAAATAGGTCAAATGGGAAATAAGGTAAGAAATGAAGGATAAAGCATGACAAATGGTGGGAATAGATAATAAAGAGAGAAATAGGCTTAGGGTTCAAGTTTTTAGGAGGTAAGAGTGTATATATCAAGTGGAAAAAGGAACAAAAATCTTACAAAGCACCAAAGGTCTACCCACCCCTTTCTCGATGCACCCCTTAAGGCATACACTCAAAGAGATTGAGACTCAATAGGTTCTTGAAAGATATAAAGTGTTAGTAATCAATAAAAGTGTGAAAATATAATGTGTATACACCCAATAAAGTGAAAGTAAATATGGGTAGAGATAGAGATCATTCTAAGTTGATTTCCTATTCTGACATAAAGAAAAATGATTATATCTCGAATAAAATGGTTAAAGGGGGGTTGGCCCCATTCATGAAACATCTGGTTGGTCATGACACATCTCTTTCAATGTAATTTTCCCATGGTTGGAACAATTTTAAGGTGAGAATGCATGGGCTAAAGATCCAAATTATAGAGGAGATGACAGAGGAGACAATAGGAATGGAATGCAATGAAGTAAAGGCATTCCAAGACAAACATCATAAGGAGTTCATGCAAAATTTTTTTAGAAAAGAGAAGGATAAATATAGGCCAAAACTCTTGTCCAACAAAGGTTACATGCACACTAATTTTCCAAGGAAATGGCTGGAGGTATGTCTCCAAATAATGCATATATTACTTTGGAAGGAAAACAAACCATCCTCTATTCACGTCATTTCTTGATTTTGAACCATTTCAAGGTTCATATCATTAATATCCCTTTCTTTTTGCTGCATTATTTGGAGGTTTTTGTTTTAAATTTCATGAAGAACCCTACCATGGATCTTATTGACTAAGGCCTCATTTTCTTATTGATCAAAAGGGGGGAACTAGTCTTGTCCAAGACCATTTTAGAGTCTATTAAAATTAATAGTGAGGAGGAGTTGGAGGTGGAGGGTTACCAACCCTTAGTTTTTTAAGAAGAGAATTAAGGGAAAAAATTGGTGGCTTCTAACGCCCATGCATATAAAAATTACAAATTTTCTTTAGGAAGCCCTTCTTTTACTTCTAAAGGAAAAGTTGCCTAGGGGCTAATGGAAACAAGGGTGTTTAAGATTCACTCTATAAAATCCACACCAAAATCTCAATCCAAAATCTCCTTTGTAAAGAAATCTAAGAGGAATTATAGAGGTTAAGTAACTTTCTAGGTTATAACAAGTTTGTGGTTTATGATGGTAGGACTTCTGAGACTCACAAATCTCAAGGTCTCAATCTAGAAGGACAATGAGGAGGATGATATCTGAGTTTATAAGGAAATCATAAAAAAACTCGTCATGTGTATTTGAAAAGGAACAACCTAGATAATGAGGAGGAATAGTTCATTGGTAGTTGCACTAGAGGCAAATGTCACAAAAAAGCAAATACAATGACCAAGTAATTGGTCACCTACTATGAGTCAGAATAACTTTGTTGTTTCCCATTTTGGTTGGGTCCTTTTTGATCTATTGGTTGGATATTAGCTAAAGTGTAGTGACAGCAAGGCTTTTCATCAGGGTTTTCACCCTTATCTCATTTTGGTTTTGTTGCTTTTTCTCTCTTTTTTATCTATTCTCTTTTGTATTGGGTTCAGGTCCCTTCAAGCCATTTTTACCTCTCAAATAAAAAATTGTACATTAATTTCAATGGGATAAAATTTTATTATTTTATTTGGTAAGTTTATAAAAAAAAATTGACCAATATTTTAAAATCCCCATATATGCATAGTGGTTTTATCTCTAATGTGTATTTTTTACATAACCCAAGTATTAGTGCTTTATAATATGTTATATTATTTTTACGTGGGAAACTGAAATGATATGAAAATGAAATGTATTAGCCATGAGGATTAATTAAGTTCACATGATGATGATTTTATCACTTTTGATCCATCAAATTACATGCTAAAAATATCATCATTACTATGATATGAAATAATTTTTTCATGAAAACCATCATTGATTAGTATTGTCTATTAATGGAGATGTATATAGTTGGTCTATAATAAATTTTAATTTTTGAGATGTTAGTTTTAGATCAAATTCCATGAGAAACATTACAGATTTATCCAATCATCTTTATAAATGACTTTGACATGAATTTTAGAAGATCCACCTATGTGATAGCATATGTCTCCTTTTTGAGTATGTAGTGTCATAAATTTTGTGAAAAAAATGAAAGACATAGCTTTTCCATAATATTCTTATTTATATCATAGTCAATAAGTATAAAACCAATATAATATATTTCATGCTGTTTGTGATCATCTTCATATTGTGCCAATAAGACTCTTAAGTCATGTTTTGTGGCTGAGACAAATAATAGTAAAGTTTTTTTTAGTGTTGAGGGCATGAAAACATGTGGATTAAGTAGATATTATTATATTTCTTTAAAAATATGTTGAAATTTTGCATCTCATTCAAATTTGTGTCCTTGAGTAAACCTATGAAGGGTTGCATTTTATCAACATCACCTTAATAATGACATGACCCCCATCCTATGAATAAAATAATTCCATCAACTCCTAGTAAAATCATCCCATAAGAATGGATCATTCTCTATCAAATCTGCTTACCATCTGCTTACTCCTAAAGTTTAGAATAAAGAGGTATGGAAAAAGGTTTGGAATCATAAACTTATTCCAAAGATCAACTTGTTTTGGTGGGCTACTACCCATAACAAAATCCTTACTCAGGACAACCTTCAAAAGAGAGGGTTTACTTTGGTTAACAAATATTTTCTGTGTGGTTCAAAAGAGGAATCAGTTTAACACCTCTTTGTCCACTATGATTTTGCCTGGGATTTATGGAGCACAATACTTAACAACTTTGGTATTGAATGGGTTTGCAATTCTGACCTTAAAGAAGTAATTCTCAGCTAGAACTCAACCTTCACACATCCCTAGATTAAGGAATTATGGAAGCAAGATCTACCATGCTTGAGTTGGACTTTATGGAAAGAACACAATCACATAATTTTTAGGGACACTGCTAGAAATGCTTCTTAGGTGTTTAACTCCTTTGTTAGGACCATTTTGGAAAGTGTCACAACAGCTCATATTAGTGTTGCGAAGAAATCGCTATCTCAATTTGAAAACCAAATTTCAGCGAAATGGAAGGTTTTAAACCTTATCCCTGGGTATGATAATTCCAAAATTCTTCAGAGACTTCATACTAAATGGATCCCACCTAAACCTAATTGGATGAAACTCAACTTTGATGGGGCATCCAAGTTGAATGGTAAAGCTAGTGGAGGAGGAATTAAAAAGGATGGATGTCTGTTGTCTATGCTGGTGGAATTAGTTGTTAGAGCAACAACTATGTTGAAGCTATGGCTTTACTATGGGGATTAAAGTTAGTTATATCTCTAGGAATAAGGAATTTGAATATTTAAGGAGATTTAAAGATGGTCATAGATGTTGTTAATAAAGCATCTAATGTTGGAATCTAGCTAAAAGACATCATTACTGATATCTAGTTTCTTTTACAAAAGTTTTTTAAAGTTGAGATTTCCCATACCTATAAAGGAGGAAATAGGGTCATTGATGCTTGTGCCAACCTTGGTCAGTAATTCTCAAGATGGAGGGTGTGGCAACAAGGTGATCATATTCCCCTAAACATTAAAGAGATCATTCGGAAGGAGACAATAGATCAGGGATGATGCACATTGATGACAAGGATAGCTTTTGAAGGTGGTTCACATGGAGAAGGCCATTAGGGATCTCAAAAAATGATAACCTTAGTACTTCCTTGATTATCATTATCAATTATCTATATTATGAGGTGGAGGCACGTGGGTCACATCATGAAAACCAAGAGCAAATTATTTTCAAGCATGGGAGTAGACAACATCACCACTGTAGGGCATTTCATAAAATGAGCCTTCACATCTACATTTAGCATAAACAAAAGAAAGGTCTAGCTACTTGTTTGAAGCTGAAGGCAAAAATTAGGAACTTCACTAGCTGGGTCTGCAATTACAGAATGGGGGGAGACCGTATTCAAACTAAACCTGTCTCTTGCTATGAATTTAAAGACAATCTACTAGTATGGCATTATTGTAAAGAAGGAAGTATCAACCCATATTTTGAAAGGCTGAATGGTTATGATGAAAATTTGTTTCAGTAGTTCAAGAGATCCTAGTTGAATAGGTGGGTCACTATGGGCGGTATTAGCTTTGAAATCTCTAAAAAGGTGATTTCTATGGCCACATGAATGACCATGAAGGGTATAAAGCTCCAAAGGAAAACCAAAATCATGGATATGGCTAGCCACAAATTGTTTTTGGGTGAAGGAGAAGAACTCATCCCGTATCAAGGAGGGTTTGAGCATGCCAAACTTCTGGAGCCATGGGATGGAGTGTGCTTCATTCTCATGAAGTACTTCACTCTTGAGGGGAATTATACCAAGTTTTATAACTACCACCTTCCTTTGTTAAATCATTTTAGATGAAATGCTATTATCAACTTTCCTTTTTACCTACTTTCCTCCTTAGAACATTCTATCCTAAGGGTGAGAGCCAAAATGGCTAAAAAGCTAGATATAAAACCTATTCCCCTACACCAGGGGCTTATTTTCTATCTCTAAAATTTCCCCCATGCCTTGGAGCCAAACAAGAATATCAGAGGTGTTAGTGAAGACATTCCCTCTAACCTGGTGTCTAGTGATGTAATTGATGAATCCTAGGTTTCCCTTGCTCCTAACAAAACCAATGATGTCCCTTTCTCCACACCTATTAAGACCCCTATTAAACCCCCAACTCCTTTGTAAGTAAAAATGGAAAGAAGAGGAAGGGTGATGGAGAAGAAGAAAATTTTGAAGAGACTATAGAAGGGACCCATTAGAATCTAGGTAGGGCCACGGGGGGCCAAGGTGGCAAACCTCACAAGCCTTCCAAAATTAGTAAGGAAGGTTTCCCTTCTAGAGTGCACATGTCAAGGTAGATCACTAGAAAACTAGCCCCAAAGGCTATACTGATTGATTATTTGGAAAGTGCTTTAGACAAAGCAACCCAAGAAGAATAATATGAAGAGCTAGAAATCTAGGAAGTTTTGGAGGACACTTGAGGGAAACAGGCTTCTCGAGATTTTGAGGTCACTAAAGAGTAGGGTGCTAACACTATGGGAACTACTAAAAATAAGGGGAAGATGCATGTTGAGGAAGTTGGTGAGGGCACGGAGAATGAGACTGATTGGAAAACCAAAATTTGGGCCTTGAAGGAC
>JARHVA010003440.1:1460000-1537500 GCA_037957365.1 Torreya grandis
TAAAAAAAATTGTATTCATTTGTGCAACTAAGTTAATTTATGCTCTTTTCTTACATCAAAAGGATATCTTGAGAATCATTAAAAAATTATCCACTTGTGTCTCCCAAGTCAATCATGTATGCACTTTTCTCATGCTAAATAGATATCTTAAAAATAATAAATGATGTTCTATTTTTATTTTATCTTTATTAAGGGTTAGTGACTTGGATTTTATCGCAAATCATTAACCAAAATCTATGTTTTGATGGAATTTAAAAATTCTTTGGTGTGGACATATTCAAAGGCTAATCCTAATGAATAATAAATTTATCTTAAAAAATCAGTCCTCACATACTATAAAATATAATGAGGACTTCCCTAAATAAACATATTTAAACCTAGATTAAGAACCATTTGGCTATAATTGTGTGTTATCAATAACACTCCCCAACATCACTCATAATGTACCCTTTGAGGTATTATCTATGTGCCACTATTTATCTCCAATCTGACTTAATTATCACAGGATTTTTATAATGTGTGTGTTTTCATTATCCACTTATGTAAAACCAATATAAAACCAAACCCACCAAAAAAACTTAAACCTAACCTATGTCACCTCAAAGAATGTTTCATGAAAAGTTGAATCAAGAAACTAACATGAAAAACCCCTTTAGTAGAATCCCATTCCACTATGATTAAACTTACAACCAATAACCCTAGTTTTACATCCATGATGATGAAAATGATAGCCTTGCCAATAAAAGAAAGTATAATGATAAATTGAATGATGTGTTTAAATCTAGACAACTTAATGCCCAAGTTAACCTATATCTGTTTGAGAACAAGGATGGAATTATTCTATAGGTCATAAAGATAAGAGTCAGACTACCATCATAATTTAATCACAAAATATAAGTCATACCATAATTAGGAAGGACCAAACCCTTTCAAACCAAGACTAAGCCACTTATACAACCCCTTTGGATAAACCACAAAACTATTATAATTGACCATTGAAAACCCCAATCCTCATGTCTCCCATGTCAATATCGATAAATAAAAATCAATTCTAGCTAAAAAAATCTATCACAACCAAAATGAAGTGTTTGACCAATTCCAAAATCTAATAAAATAGTTAGAAAACCTAGATTCTCATTTTAATTCTTATATACACAATCCTTCAAATCATCAACCATAGTACAATAATAAACTATCCAATAATCAATAATCCATTGCTAATTAGACTATCAAGTCACCCAAATCTAAATTTATCCAACCACGCAAGGGCATGACATTTTACAATTAATGGAAAGACATGAATGATACCCTCCAAGTATTATAATATGATAACTAAAATAACAATAAGTATAATATTGAAGAGTTATGTCCTTACAAATTTTATGAAGAAATGTTAGGAGTATGCTTCCCATTTTACTTCAAACCACCTAAGATTAAAAATTAAGAAGGAAAGGGTGATTCTAGGGAACATGCTAAGTATTTTTTATGTCATGCCAAGATATAGCCTATAGTGACGTCTACTTGATCATATAACTCCCCTAGATCCTATAAATCTAAGCCTTATAATGGTTCTTGTGTTTACCCAATGAATTGATTACAATATTTTTGAATCTATCTAAGATATTTGTAAAGTTTTCCTTATACAGTGTATAACATGAAATAAAAATGATGGATTTGTTCAGCTATAAACAAATAAATAGAGAAATATTTTAATCCTTCTTATAATTATAGAGAATCTTATCAAGTAGTTTCCCTTAGTCCGTTCTTAAAAAATAATTGATTAGTATCTTTAAATAATTGATTAGTATCTTTGTCACCAACTTAAATAAATAGATGATATTTCATGTACAATTATATTTGAAAAGTCATTTGATAAAATTATTGAGATGGGAGTTCAAATTGAAAAAACCTTTGTAGCTAAAGGACTTGTGAAAATATTCCATAAAGATCATGAAAATCAAACCCAATTTGAAAATCCTAAGTTATTTATCAAGAATAAGAATGTTGTTGTGATGGAGTGATTAATTCCAAGCATATTATAAAATTCAAAATCACCTCAAACATTACTATTTTTAGGAGCCAACCCAAAAATAAAATAAAATGAAGAACATATATATATCTATAGGGGAAATACTAGAATCATTATTTCACAAACTAGTAGTTGAAAACATGATTGTGTTCCCACAAATTAAACCCATTAGTGAGAACCATTTGAAACCCAACTAGTATAAATAAATTGAGTATTGTGATTTTCATAAAATCAAAGTGCATTCTAATAAAACTTGCCTAAAAATAATTAACTATTTTGAATATTTGATCTATTTTGTAGATATAGAATAAGAAGGAATTGCATCTACATCACAAAATTTTTAATTAGGTGTATAACAAGATCCCTTTAAAGAAAATGATCAAAATTGTTCACAACTAAGTCATGGTACAAACCAAACCAATAATATCAATTTAATTATGTGATTGTTAGTCATATCAAATACATCAATATATGTATTGACACCATCAAATTTAAATCTTTAGATTGTGTTTTTATAACTAGGCAAGCCAAAATCACTATCCAAAGGCCTCCTCTGGCTTACACAAAATGAAAAATACAATCTCATTAAACAAATTAAGAAAACACCTAACCATATCTCTATTTTATAACTTCTTGAAATATTTACCATTCAAAAGGATATATTATATAAAACCCTTTAGGAGTTAAGAGTGCCCACCAATATTGATCCATCACAATTTCAAACACTCATTTTAATATTTTCCTTGAGGCACCAACTCACCTTTGAAAAACCTAAAATATCTCCTTCTGATCCATCCCATAACCTACCCTTTTACATTGGGTCCTACATCATAAGAAAAAAAGTAAAAATGGTAGTTGTGGACAATGAATTTGGTTTAAATATTTAAAATTTATCCTTGATTAAGCATACTAGTTATTCTATAGTATAACTAGATCCTAACACAATAAAAATCAAGGCATATAAAAATGAATAAAGATATTTAGTAGGAACCATACATAATCCTATCATAGTTGGGTTTATCACACAAAAAAATTTGTTGCATGTCATTGATCTTGATCTTCCTTATAACATCCTCCTCAACTAACCATAGATAAAATGTTAGAAGGATGATATCACAAAATAACATATTATTTTAACACCAAAAAATACTTATGAAGTAGATAGATCTATAGCACCATAATAACCAAAATCTTTTTCCTATATCCATCTATATTATCTAACATCCACATCCAAAAATAAACCTTCCAAATCCCATTTCAATAACATTAATAAAGGCTTAGTATAATATGAAATCCAAGATTCTTCCCATGTAGGAAAACTTATCATTTCTATAAAAATCAATGGCAGGACAAACATGAGAAAGAAGGAGCATGTGTCCTATATTTTTGGTCTAACTTATTTTGTAAAATCAGGTCTTCTTCCAGATAATAATATTTAAATTTTAAATAATTCTTGGTTATATAATGATGTTATAGATTATTATTCTCAAAACAATGAGTATTTTTTAGCAAAACTAATCATGTGTCACATCATGAATTATAAAGGAAAAGTATCATGCCTCCATGAACATGAAATCTTATAACCCATACCTTATTTTGAAAATAGATAACATTATTTCATTGGTTACAAATCTCCAGGGGATAAATATGAGGATGTCAATGATATTACCATGATTTTTGAGGAAACTTCTTCCAGGGTCCACTTACAATCTTTACCAATAATTTGATTCCACTAAGCTTTTAAATGATGTTTTTTCCCTTGCCCTTAAGCCTAACCTCCAATATCATGATCTCATTGATTGGAACAAAAAATATCACATACCATTTGACTTTTTCGAAAATGATGAGGCTATTGTAGAGTTCATGGGAGTCATAAATGACAATATCTTAGGGTATCATAAAAAAAATTTAAAATTGATTTGGATACATAAATTCATTTCATAGAATAGAAAGAATTATTTAGTCATAAAAACATAAAAATAAAAAATACACAAAAATGTAAAAAAATGAAGTCCCCTAGGGAAAACCTCTCTAAGGTCCTTCAGATAAATAAATTCAAATTAAAGAAAATAAATATGAGTATATTGGTGAAAATATTTTTAAGGCATCAATAGACAAAGAACTCAACCTTCCCTCTACACCAACATAGTCTTAAGATGAATCCTAATAAATTTTTGAGAATACCATTGACATAAACATTGGAAAAAGGAGACTCCTATAATCATTAAGCTTGTAGCAACTCCCAATCCTGAAGAACAAAAAATACTTATTTCTTTACTCAAAAAATTTACACTTTTTTTGTCTTATGTTGATATGACATGATTGGAATCATCTCTTATAGTAAATCACCTATTTTTAATGAATATGCTAAATATATTAAAAAAAAAACTAATAAATATGCATCCTAAGATGGCCTTTATTGTTAAGGAAGAACTAAAAAAATGCTTAGATGTTATATTGATAAGACCAATTGACTATTTAGAATGGATATATAATTTTTTTAAAGTCAACAAGCAAACAATAATAGTCTGAGTATATGTAATTTTTTGTTACATAAACATGGCATACCTAAAATATGACTTATATTTACCCAATATTGATATGACCATAGATTAAACAATGGGGAAAGAAATTATATATCTTGTGGATGGTTTCTTAGGGTACTATCAAATTAAAATTTCACTTGAAGATCAGCATAAAACAAAATTAATCACACCATGGGGGACATTTTGTTATAAATGCATTCCCTTTGTCTTGAAAAACATAGGTGAAAATTATCAAAGAGCCATTATTATCAACTTTCATGAAATGTCTCATGATATCATTGAAGACTATGTGGATGATATATTGTATAAATCAAAGACTAGAATAGAATATCCTGATGTATTGCAAATAATATATTAAAGACTAAGAGAGTGCAAGGTTCACCTAAATCCTAAAAGTGTGTCTTTGGAAAAACATCAGGTACAATATTTGGATTGATTATATATAAAAGAGATATTAAAATTTATCTTGAAAAGGTAAAAGTTATAACATAAATGTCTCCACCCTAGAACCTTAAATAATTACATAGCTTATAAAGAAGTATCCAAGTAATCAGGAGATTTATTTCACAACTTTCATACAAGTATCAGCCATTCACACATATATTGAAAAAAAAATACTTTTTTCGCATGAAATGAAAGATGCCAATATAAATTTTAACAACTCAAACAATACCTTTCAAATGATCTAGTCTTAATGCATATTACTCTAGGAAAGTCTCTGTTACTTTTCATCTCTATAACATAATATATCTTGGGAGCCCTATTATCACAACACGATGATTAAGGTATGTAAATGGTTTTTTAATGTCTAAGAAATAATTTGGAAACATATAAACACAATTATATTCAAATTTATAAATCATGAATATTTGTTGTCTATGATTCTAAAAATATAGGACAGTCCATCCTTAGCAATAAAAATGACCTTGTTTTCAAAATCAGTCATCTGAAACATATTCTATCCAAATAATATCTTATAGGAAAAATGTCTTAATTGGTCATGTTGATAAGTGAGTTTGATATTGAATATGTAAATAAAAATTATAAAAATGGATAATTTATTATAGATTAGTTGGCATAAGCACCATTATTAGATAAATAAAATTTGAACATTAGGTCTTCCAATGAGTCCATTTTATAACATGATGAGTAATTTAAATGAAAAATTTACTTTTATGGATTCTTAACTACTCATGGATCAAGGGTAGGTATCTTGTTCCTAAAACCATATGGGGATCTCATCCCTAAATGATTCAGAATTAGGTTTTCTTAAACCAACAACATGATTGAATATGAAGTCCTTATCTCAAGCCTAAAATTACAAATCCAATGGAATATTTAGAATATGTCAGTATATGGTGATTCACAATTCATCATCAAATAAATAAATTAGGAGTATCATTAAAAATATGATAAACACATCCCATATAAATACATGTTTGATAACATGAAACAATAATTTGATCACATCTAATTATAAAGTCCCTCGAGCAATAAAAAAATCTACAAACACCATGGCATAATTGGTTATCTCTTGAAAATCTAAAAGGATATCAAACAATATTAGTTCTTGGTTGAGTATATAATGATCCCAAATTTCTAAGTCCCAAAATTAGAAATGGTGTGTGGAATTATTGGTCCCAATTCCCCATGGTATCATGACATATAGACCTACCTCTATGACAACACCATCCCTCTAATTTTTTTTTACAATAATAATAAATATTTAATCTAATATGCCTCATGATTTACCATCCTTGATAGAACTATCTATCATAGGGGATATTATATATCAATGTCGTGAAGATAACTTAGAAATCAAGGAAGTTCATGACTAAATATTTGGAACACATACCAATGACATGGTCCTTGTAAATAAATTTATAAGAGAATGATATTACTATCCCACTATGGAAATATATGCTTGAAAATGTGTCAAAAGATGTATAGCCTATTAGAAGCATGAATACCTTATTCACGTTCCAAGTCAAGCTATGTATCTAATCATAACTTTTTGTCCCTTTTATACTTGGGGGTTCAATCTCATTATACATATAAACCCTAAATCTTATGAGTGTCATAATCATATCATCATAGCCATCGATTAGTTTTCCAAATGAGTGGAATTAATTCCATTCACATATGTAAAATGAAATAAAATATCCAAATTCACCTTTAATGACCTCATTTATCATTACAATATCCCTTCTACCATCATTTTTGAAAATGGCAAATCCTTAAATTTTTTTTGTCAAATCACTTTGTACCCTATTTCACATAAAAATAAGTGGTCCATATTGTATTACCCCCAAGGTAATGTATAAGGTAAGGTTTAGAATAAAACCCTCATAAAAATACTTAAACAAATTGTATATGACGCTAGTATAAACTAGAATATTCAACTTTATCTTTCCTTATGGGCTTGGACACTATCATATATACACCCATGAGTGTAACCCCTTACTCACTCATATTTGAAACCAAATACATATTTCACATTGATATCAAGTTACCATCCTTTTGAATTCCTTTAAATATCTATTTGATGATGAAGAATATAGAGTTTCACAACTCTATGAACTATAAATTATTGTTGAGAAATAATTTCGGTCACTGGATCTTTAGAAGGCATATCAAAATAGGTTGCATAGAAACTATAACAAACACATAAAATAAAGATAATTTTAAATTGGTGACCTTGTCTTAAAATTAAACAAAAATAACACCAATAAAAATGTGAAAAAGGATATTTTTTTAACTTTGATGGCTAGGTCCTTATGTTATCATCCCTAAATATGGATTAGAATCATAAAAAATGGCCAAAAAGATGGATAAAAGTTTGATAAACCTATGAAAATCATGAATTTTGAATGCTTACACACCTAAAATATATAATTATACCAAATAAAATAAAAAATCAAAAAATCAAAATCAAAACAAAATTATAAAAATCATTGAAAGGTGAAGATAATTTTTATGGCACCTTGGACAAGTACCATGATGAAAACCAATTTATGGTAACATGCATAAATATATTATTTACAAATATCTAAACATGGGTTAAATGCATTATATCCAATACTCATCATCGTAAACTAGTCACTAAACATCATCCTTATTCCCATTTTTGACTTTGACAAGGACATGAAAGAGGTCTTTGAAACATGTTTTGGAAACATCTTGGTATTTGATCTTCTTCAGTTAAAAATGCAACATTTCTATGAATTTCAAGGCATGAAGTTAAGTAAGAAAATGATTCTAATGTAATCATTGGAGGTCCCATATTCAATCCTGCAGCCACTCCGTCCACTACCACCTTAATTTTCAATGATAGAAATGGATTTCCCCCTATTCATAGTCTTGTCTTTATCCAATGAATAAATAAAATTATAAAAAATAAAATTTATAAATCCTAATAAAAACCATTTGTCCTTAATATGGTTAAAATCCTTGTACAAATTTTAAACAAATAATTGTATATTTATTAGGATATATCCTTCCAAATCTATGCCCATTACATATATCATTTCTTAAGGAGAAAAAATATATCATTATCATTGATTCTTAAAATATGGTTTATAACTTGATAAAAGGACAAAATAAAAACATTTAAAAAAAAATTCTATGTTTTTTTTCTTCTTTTTCATTGTTAAGTGTTTTTTATTTTCTTACTTGTTATGTTTGTGGTAATTCTATTTTGTATTACAACAGTGTCATCATTTTATTCCATATCATGATGCATCCTTTCATACACTATAGTAATAATAATGTTTCTGAAACATTTAAAAATTTATGCCAGATAAAAAATAATTCATCCATTATCACATCATCAATAATTATTTAATGAAAATAATCATTCATAAACATATATCTGTAATTAATCATTCACAAATGATAATTAACTATCCACAATTAACATTCATTTATAAACATTCATGTCTAGTAATACTTATAACACAAATATTTTAATAATTTATTGTTTATAAATGATTAATAAAAATCTAATAGGATATTTAAAAATTTTATAAATAAATATTTACAATTATATAACAAAATGTTTGTCTTCCCCTTTATAATAATGAATACTTTTCAATCTTACCCAAGAACTGAACTCAAACCAAAATAAAAAGAAATAAAATATAACAAAAAGAAACAAATAAAAATAAAACACGAAAGAAACAAAATAAAATAAAGAGAGAGTAAAAAAAATTAAAAAATACTTTCACATGATGACCTTTGACTGAATGATGCATCTAATTTCCATCAAGATCTTGAAAGTGGAATAAAAACTATCTTATATGGTCCAATCCATAATAAATCAAACTTGTGGTGTCTTCCTAGTGCTTCACAATATTTATTCTATTATAAAACCTAATATCCAACCTTAAAAACCTTTTTAGAGACATCCTTATAGAACAACTTTAAAGTTTTTCTATAGTTTTCTCTAGTTTTTTTAGATCTAATTCTTTAGTTTCAACTAGAGCTAAAAGGTCAATTGGAATTTATTTGATGGCATCAATGTATTAAATGAAATTTTGAAGATCAATTCTAGATGAAGTTATTTTCAATTCAATTGGAAAAGTGGATTAAAACCCATAAGCTAACATAAATGGGGAATAACCTATTTCAATTTTCACCATTGTATGATACACCCATAATGCTTTAAAATTTTCAACATGCCAATTTATTTTATTCTCATAAACTATATTTTTCATGATGGAAATCATTTTTTATTAAAACATTTAGATTGTCCATTACCCTATGGATAATACTTTGAATAAAGACTAGAGATAATTTAATTATTACATAAAATCTCTAAATGTTCATTATAAGTGAACTAAGGCCCATTATCCAATATTAATTAGTAAAAAACTTTGTGTATTCAATAAATTAGGATGGATCTACAACATGTCCTACTTAATGGATTCCAAGTTAAAGAAGGTAATCTTACAAAAAAAATCATCGCAAAGCTATTTATATTAGGGCATGACCAATTCAAATATGTTAAACCAAACTAAGGGATCTCTTACCACACAACATAAAGGAGAGGGTTCTAAAGGTTCTATGCAAATGACATTATACAATAACCCTAGCTAGGCTTATAATACATATAATTTATCTAATCTAGTTCTCACTAAAGATTATGTCATAAAGGGGGATAGTTAATAACAAATAAAATAAAAACATACAAATAGAACTCTATTCAAGTCAATGTATAGGTAAACTAAGAAAGAATTACGAAATTCAACCTACTAATTTATGGAATATCTAATCTACTAAATGAAAGAGTAAAAGTTAAGAATAATTACTTTGAATTTAAAATATTTTGCCTCAATCTTCCCTTGGCCAATGGTGATTTCCAACAGGTTGTTTTCGCTTTTTAAGGATCACACTATAAAAATTATGTCTAGGATAATAGACTCCTACTTTACATGCAAGACTTTCCTACAAGACTAGTTTCTTTCCTTGCAAGGAAAAACCCTAAGAATTGAATCCTTAAGTGTAAAAATAGTAAAATTGTGAGATGCATCAATGTGAAAATGAATGTTATTATTTTATAAATGAAGTGAAGGGGGTATTTATAGCTAAGGATTTACCTTAAACCCTCTTGAGAATTTATCTGATAAGGTCAACCAAGATGATCTTGTTTGGTAGGAAATATAGTTGTTAGTCCTCTAACTAGGTTAGATATGCTATCAATGTTATATAACATTAATTTATTTCCCAACAAGATCAATCAGGTTGACATAATAATGAAATAAATAAAAATGGGTGTATGCTTAGTCAGGGGTTATTATGGAAGGTAAATTATTTAACAGAGTGTATAAGTGGGTCTTAAATATTTAGGGAGTTGGATAGAAGGAACTTATAATGCTTTAAGGTAATGGTATAGGGACTAATAATCATTTTAAGCACAAAAGGTCTATCCACCCATTTCATGGAGCACCCTTTAAGGTGTGCACTCGAAGAGATTAAAACTTGACAGGTTATTGCAAGAGAGAAAGTGATAGTAAATGAAAAATTTTGAAAATATTGTGTGTACACATATTCCACACTTAAATATCATTGTGTCATGTAGTTTTAACATGGGATGGTGATTTTATAAATAACATAACAACCCACAATGTTGTGCTAATAAATTCTAGTAAAATATAGAATTAAAAATTTGAAATTGAAATAATAGTAGGAAATTTTTGGAAATAATTAAAAGTATCATATACATACCTTGACTTACCTTTATCATTAAATGGTTATTTTTTGTATTTGTAGTCTTGATTGTAGAGGGAATATTAATTTATTTAGACAAACCCTAAGGATACAAGGCTAAACAGAAAAGACAAACAATACTAGGGAAATAACAATAAATGAAATTTACATAATTGAATAAGTCACTTGGAAAATTGGTAAGTTAGGATGACAAATGCTAAGTTAGAACCAAAAAACCAAGGATAAATGGATAAAATTGGATTAAATCGGGTAATTTAAAAGTGAGGGCTACTAAATGACCAAAAAATTAAAATAAATGTACCTTTAGTAATAGAAGTAACAAACCAAATCAAATTGAAAAAGACATAAGAACAATTTCCTCAACAATAAAGATATTACTAGCAAAAGAGTGGAGGAGTGAAGGAGTGAAGTGTGTGGACTATATTTGAAACTAGTTTTTTCCTACCTGGTTGGGCCCCCTAAGTGCGACAGGCGGGACCACAGATCCAATGGAGGTCACTATGGGTAGCAGTACCTCTAGGGATCTGTCCAAGAATATATTAGGGGATAGTCCATCCAATGGATGGAAGAAGGCACTCATAGGTGAAAATATGTGTCCATCGAAAGGCATGTCGAGCCTCCCTGTTCTCTCATAGGGTAAGGCATTGAGTATCCTAGACAATTTGGTGGAGGAAATAGTGGTATCCATGGACCTTACGCTAGTTGGTAAGTTTTTTTATTTCCATCCTAATATCAAAATTCTTAGAAGATGGATTATGTCTAGGTGGAAAGTCAAAGGTAGTGTTTCAATCATAGCCATGGCTAGAGGTCTATTCCTTTTTAGATTTATGAATAGGGAGGACATGATCGCTACCCTTGTTGGAGGTCCCTAGCTATTTAGACCACATTATCTAGCCCTATGCTCATGGAAACCAAGATTTGATCATAACTTAGACCTCAATAAGATAGCACCTGCATGTGTAAGATTACCAAGATTCCCTTTGGAATACTGGGATGAAAAAATCTTCACAGCCATTGGCAATTTTGTTAGTCAATAAGTCACCTCAAATCATATAACTAGAACTAAGTCTAGATGTGTATATGCTAGGCTCTATGTTAATGTTGAAATAAATAAGACTCTCCCTACATCCATTAAGCTAAACTCTAAATATGGAACCTAGACTCAGTGAATTACTTATGAGAATGCTACCACATTCTACCAAATATGTAAGAGGAAGGGACATCTAATGACATAATGCAATGTGAAGCAAAGGGGGATGAAAGAGGATTCCTAGAATGTAGAGGAGGAGCAAGTGAACAAGTAGGAAATAGAGAATAATGTGGAAATTATTGATAATACAAGAAAAGGAGAAGAGGGGAAGGGAAAGGAGGCTACCCATGGCAGTGAAGGTGAAGTTGTCCCAAAGGAAAATAAAGGATTAGATGATATTCAAAAGGCTACAGAAGAAGGAGAGGAGAAGAGAAAGGAGGATATCATTAGTAGTGAGGGAAAAGAGGTCCCAAAGGAGAATATAGTATCTAACGACAATCACAAGGCCACATTTAACATAGTCTACACTTTAGAAAAATAGACTAATATGTTTAAGGAAGGGGTAGGAGGGGACCTTTTGCTAAAGGAATTCAATGAAGATGACACAATTTCAAGGATTGGACAGGAAGAAGTAACATCTAAAAGTCACACTCAACGAGTACCAGATCCACAATCAAATATAGACTTTTTCTGTGATCTAGAAGATAAAGGCCAGGTAGGAAACTACTTGGCAATAGGGGTAGTAGGACAAGATGGCAGCAATGAATAGGAAGAATGGGTTACCCCAAAGAAAAAGATCTAGAAAGGTAAAAAATATGCAAATGTTGGTACTGAGCCCAAACAAGGGAGGCCAACCTTAAGGGAAACAAGACAAAAAGAGATTGCCAGGGAGATTACCAGTGGAAAATAGAAAACACTAGAGTCCCAACCCACCAAACTCTCTAAATGAGAATATTATCATTGAATTTGAGGGGCTTTAATAGTCCCTTAAAGTAGTTTGAGGTTAAAAACTACATTTTAGACAATAAACTAGATATTCTATTACTCCAAGAAGTCAAGATGAAAGAGGAGAATTTTGCAAAAATGACTGACTATATATGGCCTAAGGTGGATTTTTGTATTAGTCCTAATGAAGGGGCTTCAGGAGGGATTGTCACTATGTGGAATAGTTCTAAAATCCAAAGATCTCTTATGGCCCATAATAAGCACTTTTTGATTACCAATTTTTCCATGAATTCCTTGAACTAGACGTTGGTAAATGTTTATGCACTGAATAACAAAGCTTTGAGACATAAATTATGGATAGATCTAAGTATCTACAAGAATAATCCTTAAAATTCTAAATGGATGTTAGCCATAGATTTTAACACACCTTTATACCCTTCTGAAAAATAGGGTGGAATTATTGATTACTTGGACAACGTGTTCAACTTTGCTAAATTCATCAATGATTGGGGATTATTAGACATAGAGCTACAAAAACAAAATTTTACTTGGACCAATAGAAGAAGAGGAGATTAAATTATTCAAGTTAAATTAGATAGATTTTTGATATCAAGTAACTGGAATTATTATCAGATTATGCAGGCGCAGGCTCTACCTAGAACCATGTCTGACCACTGCCAGATTATCCTCAATTGGAGAGATTAGGGACATCACAGACCTCCTCCGT
This sequence comes from Torreya grandis, assembly GCA_037957365.1. Classification (NCBI taxonomy): domain Eukaryota; kingdom Viridiplantae; phylum Streptophyta; class Pinopsida; order Cupressales; family Taxaceae; genus Torreya; species Torreya grandis. The sequence goes on from JARHVA010003440.1 coordinate 1,473,506, forward strand.
TCCATTTTGAAGCTATGTGGATTAAATGCAAATGTTTTAGACAAATGGTGGGTCAATGGTGGAATATTCCCATTCAATGTACTCCCATGTTTAGAATAGTCAAGAAACTCTAGCACATTAAACAAGAAGTTTATGGCTGGAATAAATACAATTTTGGGCAGGTTTTCTAGTAGAAGAAAAATATAATGGGAAAACTCAAGGCTATTCAGCAACTGATTGATCTAGGGGATGACTCTGAGGGCACCTTAGAAGAAGATAACAATCTATCTTTAGAATGGAAGAATCTGATGGAAAGGGAAGAGGTTTTCTAGAAACAAAAATCTCGTGTTCAATGGCTTAAAGAGGGTGATAGGAACACTGCTTTTTTCATCTCTCAGCTTGAAACATAGAAAATACAACTCAATAACTAAGCTTGTCCTTGATAATGGAGACATGATTATTGAGGATAATGAAATAGGGGAGCAAGCTAGGGTGTTCTTTCAGAATCTACTTACAAAAGAAAACAATAATGATAGAATTGATAGATCTATGAGTCAATTCATTGATAAAATCCCCTGTTTGATAACAAAAGAAGACAATCTAGAAATGTTAAAGCCTATATCAGATGAAGTGCATGTTGTTTTATTCTCCATGGGCACTTTTAAAGCCCCAAGTCTTTATGGCTTTCCTCCTATATTCTTTCAGGTATATTGGGAGATTATTGGAGCAAACCTCATGGCTATAATTCATAATTTTTTCAGATCTGGAAAACTTTTGAAACAAGTCAATAATACCTTCATTTTACTTGTTCCTAAAAAATCTCAACCTTTACACCTTGTTTATTTTAGACCCATTAGCTTATGCAACACTGTGTATAAGATATGTACTAAACTGCTAGTTTTGAGAATTCAAACCTTGCTTGACAAAATTATTTCTCCTACTCAAAAAGGTTTCATCTTGGGAAAATAGATTCTTGATGCTGTGATCACCACACATGAGACTGCCCACTCCATGGATAAGAGCAAAATCCTTGGGATGGCCTTAAAGCTTGATATATCCAAAGCTTATGATAGAGTCTCATGGACTTTTCTATTCCAAGTGATTAGAAAAATTTGGGTTTAATGATAAATTGTCTTGCTTATTATGGAATGCGGTCTCTTCTACTAAATTCTCAGTGCTATTTAATGGTGTTCCTAGAGGGTTTTTCTCCTCTTTGAGAAGAATTCATCAGGGAGACCCTCTCTCCTTGTACCTATTCATCATTATGGCTGAGGCATTGCGAAGATACATATAAGCTGTTATAGTTTCAAAAAAGCTAGTAGGCATCAAACTTGCCTCTTCCCTTCATCTTATGGTTATACAATAGTTTTTGGATGATACCATCTTATTTTGAATCTCATTGGTGATCAAAGCTAGAATATGGAAGAATATACTTAACGATAATGCCAGAGACTCAAGACAAAGAATAAATTTCTAGAAAAGCAATATGTACTTCTTCAACACTCCCAATGAACTTAGACATATAATCATTGATATCTTAGATTATGATAAGGATGGCATACCAGATACCTACCTAGGTCTCCCACTCTCATTCAAAGAGGTATCTTCAGGTTTTTGGAATGGTATTGTGGAACGTACACAAAGGAAACTTCTTGGGTGGAAGGGGAAACTACTTAGTAGTGCGGGTAAGCTACAACTTCTTCGAGCATCCTTGCAAGGTATTCTTACTTACTTCATGTCTCTTTTTAAAATTCTTACGTATTTTTTTAAAAATCTAAAATAGATCCAAAGGAAATTTTTATGGATGGGAGTGGAAGACAAACAGAGAATGTCTTTAGTTAGATGGGAAAAAGTGTGTCTCCCAAAATCTCATGGTGGACTTAATATAAGATCCATCAGGAAAATGAATAAAGTCCTCCTCTTAAAATTTAGTTGGAATTTGATTCACAACAACAGTGAGTGGGGGGAAATAATGTATGCAAAATACATGCATAGCATTGATGATTCCAAATTTCTTCAACAGGTGGGATTACCCTAGGGGTCTGTGATATGGAATAAAATGCTAAAAAGTAGAAGTCTTCTCAAATAGGGAATTAGGTGGAAGCTTGAAAATGGCTAGTAGATTAAATTCTAGTAGGATAATTTGTTAAGGGACAAGCCTCTCATCTCCCAAGGAAACTATGGAGAAATTATAGACCTAACTACTCTGTTCTTTGGTGATAGGGTTAGTGATTATATTGAAAATAACAATGGGATAAGGAGCTGGAAAAACCTTTTGGATTATTGTGTGCATAGGCCTGAGCTTATCCCAAGAATTTGGGAGATCCAACAATGTGTTTAGGAGATCAGAATCCCACTCTTCCCTTGGGAGGATGAACAATACTAGTGGCTGAATAAGAATGGATTGTTCTCTGTCAAATTTGCCTATCATCTGCTTACACCTGAAGCTCAGAATAAGGAGGTATGGAAAAAGGTTTGTAATCATAAACTCATTCGAAAGATTAACTTGTTTTGGTGGGCTACTACCCATAACAAAATCCTTACTTAGGATAACCTTCAAAAGAGGGGGCTTACTTTGGTCAACATATGTTTTCTATGTGGTTCTAGAGAGGAATCAGTTTCACACCTATTCATACACTATGAGTTTACCCGAGTTTATGGGGCACAATACTTAACAACTTTGGCATTGAATGGGTTTGCAATTCTGACCTTAAATAAGTAATTCTTAGCTAGAACTCAACCTTCACACATCCCTGGATTAAGGAATTATGGAAGCAAGCTCTACCATGCTTGAGCTATACTTTATGAAAAGATCGAAATCACAAAATTTCTAGGGACACTGCTAGAAATGCTACTCAAGTGTTTAACTCCTTTTCTAGGACCATATTGGAAAGTGTTACAATAGCTCATATTAGTGTTGCGGAGAAACCCCTATCTAAATTTGAAAGTCAAATTGCAGCAAAAATGGAAGGTTTTAAACCTTATCCTTAGGCATGATAATTCCAAAATTCTTCAGAGACTTCATACTAGATGGATACCACCTAAACCCAATTGGATTAAACTCAATTTTGATGGGGCATCCAAGTTGAGTGGTAAAGCAAGTGGATGAAGAATAATAAGAAATGTCTATTATCTATGCTAGTGGCATGGGTTGCTAGAGTAATAACTATGCTGAAGCTATGGCCTTAGTTTGGGGATTGAAGTTAGATATATCCCTAAGAATTATAAATTTGAATATTTATGGAGATTCTAAGTTGGTCATAGATGCCATTAATAAAGCATCTAACATTGGTATCCATCTAAAAGACATCATTATGGACATCCAATTTCTTTTACAAAAGTTTTTCGAAGTTGAGATTACCCACACCTACAAAGAAGGTAACAGGGTCATTGATGCTTGTGCTAACCTTGGTTAGCAATTCTCAGGATGGAGGGTATGGCAACAAGGGGCTCATATACCCCCAAACATTAGAGAGATCATTCAAAAGGAGATGACAGAGCATGAATGATGCACTTTGATGATGAAGATAGCTTTCGAAGGTGGTCCACATGGAGAAGGTCATTACAGATCAAGGAAAATGATAGCCTTAATACTTCCTTGATTGTCATGATTAATTCCTTATATAATGAGGTGGAGGTGCGAGAGTCACATCATGAAAACCAAGGGGAAATTATTTTTAAGAATGAAAGTAGATGTCACCGTGGTAGGCCATTTTGTAAAATGAGCTTTCATATCTGCATTCAATGCAAACAAAACCAAGGGCTTGTTACTTGTTTGAAGGTCAAGGTGGTAATTGGGGTATGAAGAGCCAAAAATTCAAGAAATTTATGGAGGACACTGGTGGGAAATAACCTTCTTAGGTTTTTGAGGTCACTAAAGAGTAGGGTGTTGATTCTAGGGGAATTGCTAATAATAAGGAGAAGATGCATGTAGAAGAAGCTAGTGAGGGTTCAGAGAATGAGAATGATTAGAAAATAGATACTGGGGCCTTGAAGGTCCACATTCAAAAGCTAGAAAAGGTCTTTGCCAAAGGCCTTTGAAATAACATTTTGCTGAATATGACTATGTTGGAAGTGGTGGGTAATCCAGGGAATGCTGACAATGCAGACAATGAGAATCTTAAGGATCTTGTGTTAGGGTGTGGAGCTAAAAACTTCACCAAGGAGCATTCATTAATAGGTTCAGGTCTACACAGACACTGGCATCGGTCAGGAGCGATTGACATCGGTCACAGGAAGTTGCAGAGACGCCGACGTCGGTAGAGAATCGGCTGAGGGCGGTCACAGACAAGCAGCAGGAATCGACGTCGGTTACCTGCGTGTCCAGAAAGCTATTTCCGTGGACAAAAGTTAGTGTTTGCATGATAAGTTTGAGTTTTGGACTCAAGCTTGCGTCTCCATTATTAGCATTACTATTTTTAGAGCCCTTGTTTAAGTGGTTTAACTATTTGTTGGAAGTACATGCTCATGTCTCCTAATTCTATATGAAGAATTAGATCTTCCTAGCTTAGTAGTTGAATTGTAGAAGAATTCATTATGTGAGAAGAACAGTATAGAATTGAATCAATCCAAGCTTGTTGGAGTTGATTGTTCTTGAGAGAGATAGCTCTTGAGGAATAGGTTTGGAAGAAAGAAGCTTTCTTCAATTGTATTCCTTTTGTAAAGAGTTTGTTAATACAAGTTTTCAGGGTGTTTTCTTGTATCTCTTGTTCTTGCTATTATCATTCTAATTACTTGTCAATTTGATTTAATTCTGCGTTTATTGCTATCACAATTGTAATCTATTATTGGTTTAATCCCCCAATAAGTGGTATCAGAGCCTTGGTTACAGGTTCAGATCTTGATAATCGGTATCAAAGTTTAGGTTCACTAACAGGTAGTTCAGATCTGTGTAGTGTGTATTGATTATAGGTTCTCATAGGAGTTTCTGTAGAGATTTCTATTTGAGTGGGAGAAGCAATGGTAGATGAAAGTAAATTGAGAATGGAAAAATTTAATGGCAAAAATTACCAACACTGGAGAATGCAGATAGAGGACTATCTGTATCAAAAAGATCTCTACATACCGTTAGGAGGTATTGCAAAGAAGCCCAAAGACATGGAGGATGAAGAATGGGAAGTTCTTGATAGAAAGGCTCTGGGTTCTATAAGACTGAGTCTAGCATCCACTGTGATATCCAATTTATCATAGGCAAAGTCTACGGTAGAGTTGATGACTACGTTAGCAAATTTGTATGAAAAACCCTCAGCTTCCAATAAGGTATATCTTATGAAGCAGTTATTTAATTTGCATATGAATGAAGGTGGATATGTTTCTACTCATTTGAATGATTTCAATGGTATTGTGAATCAATTAAGTTCAGTGAATATAGTGTTTGATGATGAGATAAAAGCTCTTTTGATATTATGTTCTTTGCCTGAAAGCTGGCATGGCTTAGTAATGGCAGTAAGTAATACTGCATCTGCATCAAATATTTTGAAAGTAGAGGATGTTGTTAGTATTATCTTGAATGAGGAAATACGTAGGAAAAGCACAGAAGAGGCATCCGGGAATGCTTTAAGTTTTGAGAGTAGGGGAAGGCAGAAAGAGAAGAGCAAGAAAGGCAGAGAAAGATCCAAATCAAAGGGGAAAGGCAGATCTAAATCTAGAAATGGCAGAAGGCCACAATGCTGGAATTGTGGAAAGATGGGGCACATAAGTAGAGATTGTTGGTTAAAGCCTAAGGAGGACAACCAGCATGAAGGAAAGGAAGAAGCCAAGATTGCAGGTATTGCACAGGATGCTTTAATTTTCTCTTTGCATAATAATATAAAATCTTGGGTATTAGATTCTGGTGCATCTTTTCACGCTACTCCTAACAGGGAATATTTTAGTGACTATATCCATGGAGATTTTGGAATAGTTTATCTAGGGGATGATGAGCCCTGTAAAATAATTGGCAAAGGTAAAGTGCAGCTGAAGATGCAGAATAGCAACACATGGGTGTTCAGAGATGTGATGCATGTTCTTAGCTTGAAGAGAAATTTGATTTCTGTAGGAAAGATAGGGGATGATGGTTGTACAGTAACTCTCACAGTAGAATCTTGGAAGGTGACCAAGGGTGCACTTGTTATGGCCAGAGGTAAGAGAGAAGGTACTCTCTATTTGTGTAATTGTGTTACTAACAAATCTCCTTCTGTATTATCTACTTTAGATGTGGATGCTAAATTGTGGCACTCAAGGCTTGGCCACATGAGTGAGAAGGGGATGTCAATTCTTAAGTCTAAAGGTATGCTTTCAGATTTAAAAGGCATAGATCTAGAGTTTTGTGAGCACTGTGTATTTGGAAAATAGAAAAGGGTTAGTTTTCTCAAAACTGGGTCTACTAAGAAGAGGCACAAGTTAGAGCTTGTTCACATAGACGTGTGGGGACCGGCTCAGGTTGCTTCCATTGGAGGATCACAGTACTATGTATCTTTCATAGATGATGCCACAAGGAAGGTATGGATCTATTGTATTAGAAAGAAATCTGACGTATTTGATACTTTTAAGGTTTGGAAAGCTATGGTTGAGAATGAAATAGGTAAAAGATTAAAGTGCCTGAGATCAGACAATGGCAGTGAGTTCTGCAGTCATAAGTTTAGAGATTATTGTTACATGCATGGAATCCGTAGGCAAAGGATGGTTCTAAGGACACCTCAGCAGAATGGTATTGCTGAAAGGATGAACAGGACAATAATGGAGTGTGCAAGATGTATGAGATTGCATGCCGGTTTGCCCTTATAGTTTTGGGCACAAGCTGTTGACAATGCAGTGTACCTAATTAATAGAGGACCCTCTACAGCTCTGGATGGTGGTATTCCAGAAGAGGCATGGAAAGATGATTTTGGTTACAGATTGTGGAATCTAGAAACTAACAAGGTAATCAGGAGCCGTGATGTTGTTTTCAATGAAAGAATGATGTATTGTGATCAGCTAAGGAAGTTGAATCAATTTGAGCAGAGCAATGGTGAATTGGATGAGGTAAAAGTCCAAGATGAGCTCACGAGAAAAAGAAATAATCACTTACAGGAAAACACAGAGACCGACGTCGGCAGGTTAAGAACCAGCGTCGGCAGGACAGAAACCAGCATCGGCCATACAGAGACCGACATCAGCCATACAGGTACTGAGGTCAGTCAGGAAGAACTGACGTTAGCCAGTTATAGGTCTACAGGTGACCGAGGTTGGTCACTGTTAGAGAATTTGGGTGGACAGTGTGTTGTGGATGAGTCTCAGACACCCATCAAGAGGTCAGAAAGGGTGAGTAAGCCTCCAATTAGATATTCTCCTTCTTTATTTTATTCATTGCTAACCGATGGTGGAGAACCAGAGAGTTTTGAAGAAGCAATATAGGTGGAGTCCAAGAGTGAGTGGGAGCGTGGCATGGTTGAGGAGTTGGAGTCCTTAAGAGAAAACCAAACATGGGATTTGGTTGAATTGTCAGCTGGTAAGAGAACACTTAAGAACAGATGGACCTACAGGTTGAAGGAAGGTGAGAATGGACAGATGCGAAATAAGGCCAGATTAGTGGTAAAAGGATTTGCACAAAAGCTAGGTATTGACTTTGGTGAGATTTTTTCTCCTATTGTTAAAATGACTTCAATAAGGGTTGTTTTGTCTTTGGTTACTTTTGAGGATTTGCATCTTGAGCAGCTAGATGTTAAGACAGCATTTCTTCATGGAGATTTGGATGAGGAAATCTATATGGAATAGCCAGAAGGATTTGAGGTCAAGGGTAAGTAGAAGTTTGTGTGCAGGTTGAAGAAAAGCTTGTATGGCCTCAAGCAAGCTCCTAGGCAATGGTACTTAAAATTTGACAGGTTTATGACTGACCATGGCTATAGTAGGTGTCAATCAGACCATTGTATGTATTTCAAGAGATTTGATAATGGTAGATATATTATTCTATTGTTGTATGTAGATGACATGATGGTTGCAGGGTCTCACATGTAGGATATCTTAGAGCTTAAGGTAAAATTAGCTCAAACGTTTGCTATGAAGGATTTGGGAGCAGCAAAGAAAATCCTTGGCATGAGCATTAAGAGAGACAGGAAAAATCACAGGTTGATATTGTATCAAGAAGATTATGTGGACAAGGTGTTGAAATGGTTCAATATGCAGGATGCTAAACCGGTAAGCACACCTTTGGCTGGACATTTTAAGTTGAATAAAGAACAATGTCCTAATTCATATGAAGAGGTAGAGTACATGAGTAAGGTTCCATATTCTTCCGTAGTAGGGAGTTTGATGTATGCAATGGTGTGTACTAGACCGGATATTGCCCAAGCAGTGGGAGTTGTAAGTAAGTATATGGCCAATCCAGGTAAGGAACATTGGAAAGCAGTTCAGTGGATCCTAAGATATCTAAGAGGAACCAGCAGTAGGCACTTATGCTATGGAGGTTCAGATACTTCTCTACATGGCTATGTAGGTTCAGATATGGTAGGGGATTTGGATGGCAGGAGGAGCACTACAGGTTATATATTTACTATAGGTGGAATGGCGGTTAGTTGGATATCTAAGTTGCAGAAGGTTGTTGCTTTGTCAACTACAGAAGCAGAGTATATTGCAGCCACAGAAGCTAGCAAGGAAATGATATGGATGACACAGTTCATGGATGAGCTTGGTAGGGAGCATGAGAGTTGCAGATTGTATAGTGACAGTCAGAGTGCAATCCATTTGGCTAAGAATTCAGCCTTTCATTCAAGAACAAAGCACATACAGCTAAGGTATCACTTCATACGATAGGTATTGGAAGATGGTGAGTTGAAGCTAGAGAAGATCCATATAGATAGGAATCATGCTGATATGCTAACAAAGCCGATTACAAAAGAGAAGTTGAATCTTCATTCAACTTCTGTTGGTCTTCATGATTGAGTTAAAGATGGTGGAGCTAGAAGATGTTGCTGTACAGGTACTGGTGCAACTATTTATCTCCAAGTGGGAGATATATTGTTAGGGTGTGGAGCTAAAAACTTCACCAAGGAGCATTCATTATCAGGTTTGGGTCTACATAGACACCGATGTCGATTAGGAGTGACCGACATCAGTCACAGGTAGTTGCAGAGACACCGATGTCGGCAGAGAATCAGTTGACGGCGGTCACAAACAAGCAGTAGGAACTGACGTCAGTTACCTGCGTGTCCAGAAAGCTATTTCCATGGACAGAAGCGAGTGTTTGCATGATAAGTTTGAGTTGGAGACTCAAGCTCGCGTCTCTATTATTAGCATTATTATTTTTAGAGCCCTTGTTTAAGTGGTTTAACTATTTGTTGGAAGTACATGCTCGAGTCTCCTAATTCTATATGAAGAATTAGATCTTCCTAGCTTTGTAGTTGAATTGTAGAAGAATTCATTGTGTGTGAAGAACAGTACAGAATTGAATCAATCTAGGCTTGTTGGAGTTGATTGTTCTTGAGAGAGATAGCTCTTGAGGAATAGAGATCTATTGAGAGATCTATACGTCTAGGAGAGGTGTGGAAGAAAGAAGCTTTCTTCAATTGTATTCCTTTTGTAAAGAGTTTGTTAATACAAGTTTTCAGGGTGTTTTCTTGTATCTCTTGTTCTTGCTATTATCATTCTAATTACTTGTCAATCTAATTTAATTCCGCATTTATTGCTGTCACAATTGTAATCTATTGCTGGTTTGATCCCCCAACATCTTGTTAATTCTATAGTTATGTAGTTTCATCCTTTCTAACTCTAGTCTTTCTAGTGTTTTTTTTTTCTTTTGACTTTATTTCTCAGTTGTGCCGTTGGTTCGGTGCTGACATCTTTTATTTGCCAGCCTTCCTAACTTTTTTGATTGTATAGGGTTCGGCCCCTAGTTTTCCACCTTGATTAATCAAAAACAAACCAAATCAAATTAAGGACACATGAAACTAAAATAATAGATCTAACATTAATGTAAAATAAATAACAAACCATACATAGGCAAATATGGATAAAGAACATAAATTAACATAACATTGATGAATGAGAAGTAACAATCCATACTCACTCAACAATGAAAAAGAACATGAAGTAAAATAACATTAATGAATGATAAGTAAAAATCTAAACTCACTCAATAATGGAAAAATAACATAAATTTAAATAACATTGATGAATAAGAAGTAACAATCCAAACTCACTCAATAATGTAAAAAATGAATAGAAAAATGGAATGGAATGGTCCATAAAAAGGGTGACAAATAAATTTATTATTTTAAATAAAACCAAGGAAATATGATAAATTTTCATTAACACTCCTCTTATTCAACATAAAATAATTTCTAGAATATTCGAATGCCAGGTGGGAAAACTTCTAGCAAGCCAATTGGGCATTCCACTTTTTGAAGGAAAAATGGATTTTGAGCTTTGGAACCCCCTCATTTATTTAATTTAGAGGAATATTATAGGGTAGAAGGGACACTTTCTAGCATAGGGAAGGAAATTCTAGCTACTCAAAGCCTTGATCTAGAGTATCCCCATATACCAAATGTCTATTTTAGGATACCCTCTAAGGTGGTCATCAAAATTGAACAAATTCAAAAGAATTTCTTATGGAGGGATACTAGAGATAGATTTAGGTACAACCTTGTCTCTTGGGAAAACCCATATCTTCCTAAAGCAAATAGAGGTATGGGTCTTAGAAGCATTAAATCTATGAACATGGCCCTACTAGTAAAAAAAGGATGGAGACTCATGAAGAAAGATAGTGAATGGGCAATAATTGTCAAAGCCTAAAACATAGAAGGGCCATAAGAAGATGAATTTCTATGGGAAGAGGGTCCTTAGGATGGATCCACATTTTTTAAATCCATCACTAACTACTAGGATCTTCTAATTAAAGGGATAAAATGGGAAATTGGAAAGGGAGAGAAAATTGATTTATGGGAAGACACCTAGTTATCCATGACCCCTTTCTCCTCATAATAGACTTGGGCCAATTGCTATAAGGACTTCAAAAAAAGATGGGGAGAGAAATTAAAATACTATTGGGTGGTGAATGAAGGGTCAAAAAGCTGGAAAATACTCCCCACTCAAGGGCACATAGCTAAAGAAGTGTAGGTGATCTAGACTCTTAACTCCTCTATCAAACATATCCACATTCCTACATTCCTAAAGGAAGATCACTTTGTATGGGTTGACAAACACAATGGTATGTAATTGATGTCCATAAGACTCACCACTGATCTTAACCTAGAAATCAAATGGAACTCTTAGAAAGATCTTTGAATAAAACATCTAACTTCCAAAGCCAGTTTATTCTTTTGGTTAACAACTCAATATAAGATTTTGATAGTAGATAACCTAGCTAAAATAAGATTGATAATCCCTAATAGATTCCCATTATGAAAAAAATTAGAAGACTTGGTCCACCACTTCTTCTTAAATTGCCCATTTAGTTTGACATTATTTAATTGAATGCTAAATAAATTCAACCTTGTTTGGGTAAAATTAAACAATGTGATTGATATCATAAAGTAATGGAAACCACCCCAGAATCCTTATCCCTAGAATTCATGTGGTACTTATCTCTCCCACACCAGTTTTAGAGTGTGTGGAAACCTAGAAATGATACCCTTTTCTCAAATAAAAGGCACTAGCCCAAAGGCATATTTCTCCATCTTTGTCAGGGTATCACCAAAAACTAGAAAGCTTTTCTTCCCACTAAAAAAAACCTAGGACCTAATTTATCACAATTGATCTTCAGTAACTAGGATGTGGTTCAGAAATTAAGTTCCCCCTCATAAAAGCACTAATTCAAAAAAACACAAAATAGAAGGCTCCACTTGAAGGTTAGGCTAAATTAAAATTTAATAGTGCTTATAAAGGAAACCCAAGACCTATAGGTGGGGGAGGAGCTATGAGTTATTTAAAATAAATTTTGATTGCTACCTATGTGGGACCTTTAGGATCTCAAACTAATCATCTTGTTGAAGTTAAGGCAGATTTTTGGGGCATCCAACTAGCCTCCAACCTTAAGGTAGAAGGAATAATTATGGAGGGTGACTCTTTAAAAATACTAAATGCTCTAGATGGAAAAATAACCCATTCTCACATAATAAAAGATATCATCAACAATTCCATGTAATATTTGAGGGGCATAACAAAAGTCTAAATTGTGCACACATATTATGAAGACAATGGGGTGGTGGAACTACTTGATAACATAAGAGTAGAAATACCTCATTTAACCAATTGGCATGAAGGAGGCCACATCCACAAAATCATCCCATTGGCTATATATAATGAAATTAAAATGGGCTAAGAAGTATATCAAGATGACACATGCATGAAAATATCTCATCAAGAGATGGGTTTAAACAATTATGAATCACCATTATGAAAGAGTGAGGAGGATTTATTTCCAAAGGATGAAGGCAACATGCTTCCCATGTTTATTTTGAACTATTTAAACCATTTTGTTATAGAAACTCATAAATGTTTGTCTTGATTCATCTAGCATAGAGCTAATGTGGGGAAATAGAGAGTGACTAGAGCCTACCTCTTATTTTAAAGTGCATGGATTAAAGAAAGTCTAGAAAAATTTATGACAAGGGGGACTCATGGAACTAATGCTATAGATTATCGAACATGTTTTTGATGTTGCAAGGGATTTAATTGCTAGATAAAATAAGAATATGGTGGTGATGAAAGTAATTAAGATTAAAGTCACATAGTAATTTATAGATGAAGACATGGGCATGATGTGTGAAGGCAAAAATTATTACAAAGATGAAACAAAAAATCAAGAACTCCTCTAGTGTTTATTTTGCACAAAAGAGTTCATAAAAATGGATAAGAAGGGTTTCCTTTGAGCTGATCCTTCATGACAATGGTTGTAGGTTTACCTTTAGGTGATGAGATACCTAACTCTTAAGGGTAAGTATATTTTAATTTTCTCTTACCACTTTTTATTATTAAAAAATTTCCAAGGATATTAGATTAGTCTCCTATTTTACCTCCTAAAGTCTTTGAAATGCATAGCCCTTGCTCATCAAGTTAATGAATCTAACCCCATACTAAATCAAGGAATTATATTTCTATTGGTAAAACATGGTCAAACCTTGAAATGAAGGGAGGTCCCCTTGGGGGGGTCCTCAATTAAGGACTTTCCAGAGGAGGACCCTACATCAAGATCCTTCCACTCTTATTTTAGTACCCCCTAAGCTAGCCTATCGAAAACCCTCATTGATGACTTCCCACTAAATTTGTTTGTCCCTAATACCAAATTGATTATTCTAGATGAAAAATAATAAATAGAAATTAGATATGTTCAACAATAAGGTGCAAGAATCTGAATTAAACCTTACTAGTTTCATTTAAGAATGGAATGCCTTGTATAGGCAAACAGACATGGCTATTTAGTATTTTATCCATTTCATAAAAGTAAACCAAAATCCTATTAAGTATCCACTAAATTTTATGGAGAGTCTTGTACTTGATATTCCTAACATGACCCCAATCAACAAAACCCCTCTACAAGTATAGGGATAGAAAAGGTCATGTATGATCCTCCCCTAAGATGATGTTGAAGGACTAGACAATAGGAAAAGGGCAAAAGTTTACAAGAAAAAGTGGGATGTACCTAAGAATATATTTAAAGATGAAAAGGAACCACTAGAGGGTCCCCCCTCCTGATCTATTTTCTATTATTTTTTGTTTCGCCACCTAAGGGGTTAACTAGCTAGTTTTTATTGTTTTTATTGTTTGACCTTAGAGGCATGTTACTATTTTCTATATCATTTTTATGGTTTTTATATCCTTATAAAACTAGGTTATTTATTTGATTAAAAATAGGAAATCTAATAAATATAAGGCAATGGTTGAAAGAAGTAATGCATAGTCTCATAAAGATACATATTTTGTTCTTAATATGGATTAAACCAAAATAAACCTATTATGAGCATGTCTGAAGAGAGATGAAAAATAACGAATATAGACATTGGAAAACTTATTTAGAAACAAACTTGCCTTTTAAGGGGGAATATGAAATGGGTGGTGGGGGAAATGTAGGCAACATAAAGGTAGACAATCTTTATAAAAAATAAGACATTCAACTCACACTAGAAAACAAAGAAGACTTTTGACATTGATGACTCAAGAGAAATTCTCTTAGCTAAACAAATTTAAGTTATCTATGAAGTGTAAATATTATCTTAGCAAGGATATATTCATAAAATTTAAAATGGATCTACCTTACCATAATTTTTTCACCATTCCTTAGGACCCCTTATAAAATCATCGATCTATAGATGATTGGGTACTAGCATGATAAAGCAGTATCACTATAGATAATTTTGAAATATCATATCCTATTATACTATCCTATCACACTCCAATGGATCTTAGCTCTATCATGAGGCTAATTTTGGAGTTTTAGGTTTGACTAAAACAGGATGTGTTTGATAATCACATTTTTTTTCATGAGTTTGACTTTTTATTTTATAGATGCATTTTTATCATTTACTTTTGTTTTAAATGATTTGAATTTTAATTTTTTGATGGATTTTTATATTCCTCCATAAATATTCTAAAATTCAAATATGGATGTTAAAAATAATTATCACAAAAAACTTAGACTTGATAGCTTAGGAAAAGAACTTAGGGAACATGGTGTCTAAGATTCTTATGTTTCCATGATTGATAAGAATGATATATTTTTAAATCAACCTTGGTGTAATCAAAGTGGAATGAAAATTAGAGAGAATATGAAAATGAACATTAAATAATTTAATTACTTCAAATTTTTAAAAAAATGTGAGATGTGAAAATGATAAAATGATAGGTAAGCATGATTCAATATCATAATAAATGATGTAAGTGGAGGGAGACATGAAAAAATAGTTTTCTTTAGAGTCAATACCATAAAATAAAATAATATATTTTGAGAGTATGAAATCAAAAACCTTAAACCATTGCATTAATTATTCATAAAAAACACTTAGTTAAAGATAGTTTAAGAATTTTGAAAATTTTATGAGGAAAGCCTAGTCCTAGATGAGATCTTACACTACACATTGTAAAATAGAAACCAAAATAGGCATAAAAATGAAGACTAAATATAATAAGTTTTTGTGGAGAAGGCTTGGTACTATTTGAGGTGCTATACTGCATCTCACAAAGTATAAATCAAATAAGTGAAAATAAGCTTGTGAAATCACAAATCAATGATAAAAACAGAGACATCAAGATTTGAATAAGACATAAAAGCTATTTTACAAGGACAATCATGTCCTATCCATTATCTTACATTTCAAATCATAAATAAAAATAAATATAGATATACCTAAGGACCAATGATAGGAACTAAGGTTAATGAGAATAAATTAGTTGTACCCCTTAGGTATCTTTATATAAGGCCTACAATTTTTTTAGTATTTATAATATATGGAAATATGTAAGAAACATGTATAATATTAAATATTTAATAAAAATATTTATTTAAAATTTGAGCATTAGTGAGATATTTGAAAATATGACCTTCATTAGTTTATAGTCTATAAGTATTATGACCAAGGATGTCTTTGCTAAGGTGGGGACCATTCCATTTTTGGGTGTACTTGCCTTCTTTCTCATGTTTATAATCTAGTTTAAGTATGTCATAACCCCAAAGTTTCAAGTTTTCAAAAACCCCATTTTAAGGAAGTCATGCCTATAAAAATAGTGTACAATTTAGTTAGTGACTAAAGCATTTGCATAACTATCTTTCACAATTCAAAATTATATAAAAGTTTAGAATGTGCCATGATATAATTGGAAGTAGTCATGAACACTAGAACACAAAGAATGAGTGCCTTAATATAATTAATGAAACCTTATAGTTACGTCTGAACATTAACATTATTCACTTAACCAATAAGATCATGAAGACATTCATTCACCGATTTTGAACTCCATTTTATGTATTTTAAGCTTAAATAATTATTAGACTTACATATGTCCATCAATGACATCTATGATCATAATCGCAAACTATAACACCTTTCTCACTAGTTTTATCACATCCAAGCACTCAAGGAATCTAATAAATATTCACTACACTTTAGATCCATAATACATAAATCAAACTATTTCATATAAACACATAAAATCAAATTTCTTTCCAAACTAAATAAATTTATTTACAAAGTTCACTCAAAATATCCATAAGCATGACGCTCAGTTGGATCTTATTTTAGGTGCGTAATAACTTATACATATTGGATGTCATCCATGAGATATTTTTAGGTCATATTAGAAATTATGGATCCTCAATACATTAATATCCTCACTCTAAGAAAAAATAATTCACATAAGAAACCATATCAAACAACTACCTAATAAAATTGAGTGGAACCCAATAAAATCATTAAGTTATCATGACCTTGTTGAATTCCCTATAGACCTATAGTGTAGTTATCAATGATTTTAATGAGTCTATAAATCCATACATTATTTATTCACTATAATTGCATAATATAAAAAACTCAATAAATATGGACCTTGCTATATCAAAGCATACCCTTGCACTGATAGTAATTATTACCATGAATTATTCTTTTAGATGTTTATTGCATCAACATCTTATTATTCATGAAGTTGAATATCATAATGGATCACAAAATTATTTAATATGGAAAATAAAAGTCCCATAATGAACTATAAGATAACCCAAGGTTTACGAACTAAGTTCTTCATTGTACCATCCAAACTTACAATAGATATTCACTTAACCACTTTACAAATTCATACACATAATCATTTCCACTCAAATTTTGTAATAATATACAAAAATAGGGATGAGAAAAAGTTATACTATAAGTTTATAAAAAAATTACACAATTTCTATAATTACTACTTCAATTCCCATAGTATCATAAATACACCAAAACATTATCTATTAATTGTTAATAACCAATCAATGCATGAGAGGCATCAATATCCAATTTTATGTTTCAATAAATAAAAATAATGTTCCATAGCATACCCAATGTATAGTTCCAACTTAGATCTCAACTTATACAAAATTGAATTTTCATTCAAACAATAATCTTATGGAACCCAAGTCATTACATTTTTCTTATTACTGGTAGTCGACTCAATGATTTCCCATAATATCATCAATTGCTAAAGAAATATAAAATTATATTGTCAAATCATTATAATTAGTTAAGTTCCTAAAATATTACATACAAAAATTTCAAAGAAAATCCATGTTAATAAATCAATACTCATATTTAAACACAAGTAAATCATATATGTATATAAAAATATGTAAACAACTAGATACACCAATGTAAATCACTACATCCATATGCATGTAACAATTAAAAGAATAACACATAAGTGATAAATACAAAATTACTTTAACTATAACTCATTTTACATCTACCTCCTAAGATTATAAACTCAATAACCAATTTGTAAATTATTCTTGAAGCAAACATCAAGTACATCCAAGTTATAATATATAGTAATTTAAGGAATATTCTTTAAAACTTATGTAAATATGATAATAATGACCATAACCTCATCAACATTACCCAATATTATGGACTTAATAAGTAATGAAACCATATTTAAAGTTAATGGCAATTTCCAAGGCAATAATAAAAATTTCCAATTCATAATGAACTACATTATCAACCTATAGATTCATAATAAACAACTTTAAAATACACACAACCAACTTATTCCAATAACATTAAAATAAACATACAACATCTGAAGTCATGTTTCTTTTGTATAAACCCTATATTTCATTCTCACTTATTGTTATGCATCGAGATGAAGAGTCACATTAATTTCTAAAGTGCATATGCATCTATCAAAGAATTAGTAGATAATACTTAAACAATGTTCATACTATAAAAGTCTATCAACACAACCAACATACTTCACCAATAACCATTATCAAACCTACTACAGGCTTAGTTATTTGAATAGCATAGTCACATAATATATACATATCCATTTTTAAAAAAAAATAATTCTCTTAAAATTCTCTTTTATGATACATACAAAATCAACTCACATATGAGTCACCATACAACTTTTTTTAAGACCAAACACTCTCCTTTATTTCCGTTCAAGACTATGACCCATCTCATTATGCAGACACATACTTCATCTTAAATCATAGTAATTAATGACAATAACCATTTTTAAATTCAATTCTACATCCAAAATTATGATCTAAGTAATTGAAATTTGAGAAATTTTAATAAACCAACTAATCTCTTTTGTCTAATTTAAATGACAATAAAATTTAATCTCAATATACTAATACACAAAATAATAAACATAAGAAATTAATTCCAAATTGCCATGAAATGAAATGAGTAAGGAAAGTACTATATAAATTAATAAACATTAAATTATGGTCTAAATCTTATCTAAAAGCAATTTCTAGATCTTATATGAAATGCAATATAATCAAAGCATTCATTTCTCAAAATGTTACTTCATTATTAAACCAATGAATGTACACAATGAATTAAATAAATAAGTAATACAAGGGATAATTGTTTACTCATTAAAATCTCAAGATTGTTATAGTGGAAAAATTCTACAACTTATATAAAAACATTTTGTATTATAGTAATATAAACCCTTACCAAACTGAATCCACAATAAGTTAAAATAATGTGTTATAAGTAGAATGATCAACTAATATCTTTTACCATCGATTGAGTCCAAATTATGGATATCATGAATACAAATCCATCTACACGTGTAATATAATCCAAACCATTGGTAGGTATCCCTACGCACCCTAATCATAGATTGGTGTTGGAAGTAGGTACCCAAAGACAAACTAATAACACATAGATAATCCAAAAAAACATGATGTAATAGTGTCACAGTTTAAACAAGGGTTTCCATATATAACCAAGGATTTAAGACAATAATAAAACAAAAACCTAAAGTCCATCTCAGCCAAAATTGATATATACAACCAAGCATAAATAGTCAATAAAATAAACATAACAAATAAACCAGGGTTCAAAACCCAAAATCATCCAAGAGGAAAAAAACACAAAACTTAACTAGTAGAGTAAGTAAAAGTGTCCTTTCATAATTTTAGTTTTCACATAGATCATATATGGGTGAATTATTCTCATGGTCTCACCCCTAAAAGGCTTCCTTGACTGATTATGTAAGATAATAAACAAATTTAACTCTATTTAGGAGATAACATGCTTCCTAACCTTAAACCAACAATTTATATATAGTAAGCAAGCACCCAATAAATGCACTGATTCATTAAAATAGCTTGAGATTTCAATTACGTGGTCTTAATATGAAATATGTTACCATAAAATCTCATCCCCCAAATCCACTTGCTTCTTCTTTTCCACCTCTATCATTGTCTCTTCTTATTTTCCTTTTTTTATTTTATACTGTATTTTTTTTCAAGGTTCCAGCTAGTTGAAATCCTCATTCCACCATATAGAACTCCAACTCAAAAATATCATTTCAATATTATGAATTCATGAAGTCTATTTCAAACCCTCAACTTCTTACATGCATCTCCCAAAACTACCATGCACACCATCCACAACAACATCAGATGAAATGAACAAATGATTATCCCTAATCGAATACGCCCATAGTCAATCACTAAATCCCTTCATGATTGGGTTACTCAACCATGGTAAATAAAATTACATAAACCTAAGTCTCTTAAACTTATGGTTGAATAAAAATACTACCATCACCTTGGCCTTACAAGACTTAGCCATTTATTAGATTAGAAGTCTTTAAATCATAGTCCTTTCATGGATTTCTAAGCCTTAGCCATTTCTTGGCTTAAAAGTATTTTATCTTAGTCCTCTACTTATCTGTAATAAACCTAAAACCAAAACCATAAAGCCATTAGTAGTATCTAATCAACACCAAAATTATAAAATTACATAAATATAATGTTTTTTAAATATCATTTTAAAACTAAATTAAAAGTTTTGAAATGAATCATAATATCCATAATATAATGTTCATAAATCATAATAATATAAGTAATAAATCAAAATCAATGTACTGGGCACGTGCTATCATGACATCCACCCTTATTAATGTGGCATCATCTTCATAAAATTAAAATAAATGAGGATAGTGTTGATGAAAAAATATTTTCATCTTATTAGATAGCACTCATTTCTCCCTTTTTATCCCATTAGACCAAAACTTGATGCAAATTTATTTTCCTCAGCTTAATGTTACATTTGAGCTAGAATCTTGATGGGTTTAAGATGAATTGTTTACTCATCCTCCACCTAAAGATAATTCTATTTTTAAAAATGAGGGGCGTCTAGAACATATTTTATTAACAAGCCTACATGAAAAACATCATAGATTTTAGACAAAGGAGGAAAGACAAGCTGATAAGACACTAGGCTGATTTTTTCAACTATGTCAAAAGGTCCAACATAGAGTGGTGCTAACTTAACAACTTTGCCAGAATTTAATGAAATTTTATAAGTTCTTACCCTTATAAATAATTTATCCAAAGCTTTAAATTTTGTATGTGGTATTTTAAGATATTTATATCTTTTTTTGATTTGAGGTAGTTTTTACTCTTTATCATTTAAAACCTAAAAACACACACTTTTATAGATTATTCTAGCCTAAAGGAGTTACATACTTTCTCCCAGACAAGGCCTAAAATGGTGTCATCATGATCATAGAATGGAAGGAGTTATTATAATAAAAATATACCAAGTGTAATAAATATTCCCACTTCTATTGTTGATCCATGACATACATTCTCAACATGTATTCAATAATCATGTTTAACCTTTTAGTTTGTCCATCCATTTTTATATTATAAGTTGAACTAAAATTCAGCTTTCTACCAAAATAATAAATCATGGTTTTCCAAGATTAATAAGTGAATAACTTATCCCTATCCAATATAATCACTGTGGGAAGACCATGAAGGTTAATTACTTCTTTTTAAAATATCTTAGCAAGGATGATAAAATCATCTATGATATTGCTTATAATAAAGTGTGTAACTTTAGTGAGATTATCAATTACCATAGTATTGAATCATGTCTATCATGAAATTAGGAAACCCCATGATGAAATCCATATATATTATAGCCCATTTCCTTTCTAGAATGGAATGAGGATAAATCAATCCTCTAGGATGACTATGCTCAAATTTCATATGCTAGCATTTTAAACACTTAGGTATAAAAGTATCCACATCTTTGTTTAACCCAGGCCAAAAATATAGATCTTTTAGCTCTTGTGCTAATTTATTGACACTTGGATGAGTGTAATAAGGTGCAACATGAACTTCATTAAAAATTTGGTCCCTTAGATTACTTGAGTTTGAAATGAAAATTCTACTTTTATGTCTCAAAATACCATCTGGACCAACTAAAAAAATTAGAATCATAACCACTTGATTATATTTCAACACATATTTTAAGGAATTTAGAATTAGATTTTTGCTATCAAAGCATAAAATTTCAAAATTATAATGAATAATAGTGATGGAAGAAATGTAGGTTTGCCTACTTAGTGTATCAACCACCCTATTCTCTTTTCCTTTCACATAATTGATATTAGTATCAAAATTGATGATAAATTCTAACCACCTTTTTTTCCTTTCATTTAAATCATCTTGAGTAAACAAGTGCATATGGATGTGATGGTTAGATTTAATTTTGAAGTGTTTTACTAATATTAAATTCTTCTAGTATTTTAAGGCATGAATAACAATAACTAATTCTAAATCTTGAGTGGGTTAATTATGCTCATGAGTCTTGATTTTTTTTCACTCATATGTAACCAATTTACAATATTGAGTTAAAATAGCATGAATGCCTAGCTTGTAAGCATCAACCCAAATTTTAAAGTTTCCATTTGGATCTAATATAATTGTAATAAGAGTAAAAGTTAACAAACATTTTATTTCTTGAAAGGTGGATTCACACTTAGGAGACAAATAAAATTTATTTCCCTTACTTTGTAAGGAAGTTATGGGGTTAACAATCCTTAAAAGTTATTAAAAAAACCTTTGGTATTAACTATTAAGATCCATGAATCTTCTCACTTTATGTACATTATTTGGAGCTAGCCACTCATTAATGGTTACAATATTTTTAGATTTTACTTCAAGTCCAACCTTAAAAATCACATGTCCTAAGTAAGAAATTTTAGATTTAAATAAAGAGAACTTAGATAACTTATCATATAATTTATGCTTCCTCAAACGCTACAGTACCAGCCTCAAGTATTGCTCATGCTCTAATTAATTCTTGGAATAGATTAAAATGTCATTTAAAAATACCAACATAAACTTATTGAAAAAATCTTGGATTACATTATTCATTAAATTCATGAATGTTACATTATCATTAGCTAGTCCAAAGTGTATAACTTCAAATTCATAGTGTCCATAACTAGTTCTAAATGTAGTCTTTTGGACATATTCATCTTTGATATGGATTTGGTGGTATCCCAATCGAAGATCTATCTTTGGAAATATAGTTGTTCCTTTCATTTGATAAAAAATATTATCTATGCAAGGAATAAGATACTTATTCATAATTTTGACCTTTTTGAGCATTATATATTCAATGCACATTATGAGCATCCCATCCTTATTCTTTACAAACACCGCTAGAGATCCCCAAGGTGACACACTAGAGTGTATCATTCCCTTGTCTAGTGATTCTTATAACTAAACTATAAGTTACCTTAGATCAAATATGTTCATATGATAGGGTAATTTATATGTATGTGTTATTCCCATTTTTGAATTTATATCAAAGTTAAATATCCTTTTGAGAGATAGTTCTAGTAGTTCTTATGAAAAAACATCCATAAATTCTTCCAAAATTGGGTATTTTTGGAGAATAGAGGTGGTTTCCTCAAAATTTTCATCTAACTTGAGAGAATATAGCTGACATCCCTTTATAAAAACATTATTGTGTTGTATAAATATAAATAATTTGTTGATTTGAAGGTTTATTAATACCTTGAATAACTATAGGCTTTCTTTTAGTGTCTTAACATTGAACTCTTTTTTTAAATAGTCCATCTTATATTTATGTTCTTTTAAATATTCCATGCCTTATATAATATCATAATATCCACAAAGGGCAAGGAACAGGTTCTCATAAGTCTTGGAATTTTCCAAATTAAGTTCAACTTACTCTAGGCATTCATTAATGACCACTTTCTTCTTAATGCCAATTTCTAATTTCCATCCTTATCTAATTCTCATTGGTTTTATTTTACACTTAAAATAATTAATAGGAAAAACAAAACTATTTTTGCCCCCTGAATCAATAAAAATAGAGAATGAAAAATCCAAAAAATATACCTCTAGTCTCAATAGGTGTTGACTAAAATTCTACATTTTTATTGTCTACTATTGTGTAGATCTTGTGATTATTATTCAAATTAGGAAATTATTTAAATTAATAATTATCACCACATTCCCAAAATTTCATAGTAGTCTTAGTTGGAATAGGAATGGTATGTAATCCTATGGTTGGTCCATGAAAGCCTTGTTGATTACAAGTTTCAAAATTCTTCTTTACAAAAGAGTGTGATTTAGAACTCTTTGCATTCTAAAATTTATTTCCAGAGTTGTAACCTTTCCTAGTAGTCCTCTTAAAGTAATTTTTATTTAAATTATTATTTACTTGAGTAATTTATAACTTAGACTTTCTTTGCTACATGTTATTTTTAAATTCTTATCTTGTCATTTGGCAAGACTTTTCCTTTTCTTCAGTATGCTGTGCTGATTCCAAAACAACTAAGGTTTTTGGATTGTTCATGTTTAAATAGATTAATATCTCATTCAACCCTAGTTTTAACTTGGTAACCTTCATTTCCTCATCATGAATGTAATTTTCATGACATAGAAGTCTTAGAAACTTGTTCTCATATTTATAAACTGTCATAGTTCCTTATTTTAACAATTGCAATTCTATGATTTTATAATCTTTATAGATGATGTTAAAATACCTTATTATGTATTAATTTCAAAGTTTTCCCATGAAACAAAAATGGAATTTTACCCTTTTAAGGCACACAAATGATTCCACCATAAATAATCATAACCTACCAATTGATAATCTTGGATACATTCTTTAATGTTAGAACCCATATTGTGCAATGTGAAATGATTTTATAGATCAATCAACCATGCCTCAACCATAATGTATTAAATATAAAATATGGGAGGAGAAACATTTTTTATCTCCATGATAATAGGTTCTAAAACCTCTAGTTTTCATGCATGTTCATTAAGAATCTCTTCTTCCTTCCCACCTCAATGCAAGTTTTTTAAGTTGGTTGACTTTTTACCAAAGCCTTAAATTTGCCCTAAATTCAATGTAATAAACCCAGGGTGTCATACAATGCATCATTATGCTATTTAGGAATATTTTTTTTAGGGTTATCTTAATTTTCATCATAGTTTCCACTATGTTCCACATCTGTGTCAACATGATCATGTTGATATGGTTCATTATTATCAATTAGATCACTCCCATTGTTCTAAGGGTTATGATTTGATCTAGTATAACCATCATAATACATTCAATATGCATTTTTAAATCAAATATTTAATTTTTTTCTTGATTTAACATAATAAGGGATCTAATACTAACTGTCATAACCCCAAATTTTTGAGTTTTCAAAAACCCTAATTTAAGGAAGTCATACTAAAAAAAACTATCATACAAGTTAATTATTGACTAATAAATTTTCACAACTAACTTTAACAATGAAAAATTATATCAGAGTTTAGAATGAGCCATGATATAATTGGAAGCAACAAGTAACACTACAACAACAAAAATGTGTTCTTTAATACAATGAATGAAACCTTATAGTTACATATAAAAATTAAAATTATTCACTTATCCAATAAGAATAAGAAGACATTCATTCACTAATTATGAACTCCATGTTAGTGTCTTTTAGTCTTGAAAACCTATTAAACTTAGGTGAGAACATCTATGACATCTTTATTGGTAACCATAAACTATACCACCTTTCTCAATGGTTTTAACATAACCAATCACTCATGGAATCAAATAAATGTTCATTACAATATATATCCATAAAATTTTAAAACATAAAATAAAATTACTTTATAAAATAAATTGATTTACACAAGATAACTTGAAACATCCATAACCATGATACTCAATTCGATCATATTCCATATGTGTAATAACTTATACATATTGAATTCCATATGTGTGATTTTATTAGGTCATAATAACACTTATGGATCTTTGAGACTTAAATATACTAACTCTAAGGCAAATAAATCCACATAATAAATTGTATCAAACAACTACTTAATAAATTTGAGTGGAACCCAATAAAACCATTCGATAAGTTGTTATGACCTTGTTGAATGCCCTATATACATGTGGTGTAGTTATCAATGATAGTTATGACTATAAATCCATACGTCAGCTCTTCACATTAAGTAAATAACAAAAAAAACTCAATAAAGATGGGACTTACTAATATCTAAGCATACCCTTTCACTAACAATATTTACAACCATGATTTATGATTTTAGTTGTTTATTGCATCAACATCTTATTAATCATGAAGTTGAATGTCATAAGAGATCATGGAATAGGTTAATATGCCAAATTCAAGTCCTATAATGATCTAAATGATAACCTGAGGTTTACTAATTGAGCTCTTCATTGTACCATCCAAGATTACCATATCTATTCACTATACTAATATACAAATGTATACACTTAATCATTTGCACTCGACTTTTGTAATAATATACTAAAAGAGAGATGAGAGAAAGTTAAACTATAAGTTTATAAAATTTTTACATAATCTATATATTTACTATTTAAATTCCCACCATAACTTAAATACACAAAATATTTATCTCTCAACTATTAAGAACCAATCAATGCAAGAGAGACATCAATATCTAATTCTATGTTTTTATATGTTTCATAAAATGCCCAATGCAGAGTTCTAACACAGATCTCAACTTATACAAAATAAATTTTTCATTCAAATTACAATCTTAAATAACCTAGGTCATTAAATTTTTCTCATTATTGTTTAATGACTCAATGATTCCCTAATGATCTCATTAATTACTAAAGTAATATTAAATGATATCATTGTGTCATTATCATTAGTTAGGTTCCTAAAATATTACACACACAACTTTCAAAGAAAATCAATGTTAATAAATCATTACTCATATTTACAAAAAAGTAAATCATATAATAATGTATAAATAGTTAGATGTTATAGTGTAAATCACTACATCCATATGCATTAAAAAAAATTAGAAATTAACACGTAAGTGATAAATATGAAATTAATTCAATTATAATTCATTTTTAATCCAACTCCAAGGATTAAAAACTCAAAAACTAGTTTGTAAATTTCCCTTGAAGCATACAACAAGTACAACCAAGTTATAATCCATAGTAATTTAAGGAATATTTCTCAAAAGTCATTTAAATATGATAATTGTTATCATAACCTCATCAATATTTACTCACTATTATTTACGTAAGAATCAATGAAATCATATTGAATGCTAATGACAATTTCCAAGTTAATAATAAAAATTACCAATTCATAATGAACTACATTATAAACATATCAATTCATAATATACAACTTTCCAATACATGTAGCCAACTTATTTTAATAACATTACAATAAAAATACAACCTCTAAAGTTATTTTTATTTTGTATAAACCCCAAATTTTATTCTCACTTATTTTTATTCATTGAAATGAAGAGTCACTTTAATTCCTTTCTAAATTAAATATGTAGCTATAAAAAAATTAGCAGTTAATACTCAAACAATGTTCATACTATAAAAATCTATCAATACAACCAATAGACTTCACCAATAACCATTTGTAAACCTTATACAAGTTTAGTGATTCTAATAACATAGTCACAGAATATATACATATCCATTTTAAACAAAATGACAATTTTCTTAAAATTCTCTTTCACGATGCATCCAAAATTGACTCATAACTAAGTCACCATATAAGTTTGTTTAAGACCGAACACTCTCCTTTATTTATAGTCAAGACTATAACTTGTCTCATTATGCAAAGACATGGTTCATCTTACATTATAGTAATGAATGGTAATAACTATATTTAAACATAAGTCTAAATCTAAAATTATGATCTAAGTAATTGAACTTAGATAAATTTTAATAAATTGATTAATCCCTTTTATCTAATTCAAATGATAATAAAATTTAATCCCAATATACTAATACATATAATAATAAACTTAAGAAAAATAATTAAACTTTCTATTAAATTAAATTGAGTAAGGAAATTAATATATCTACCAACATACATTATTTTATAGTCTAGTTTTTATCTAAAAGTCATTTCCAGACCCTATATGAATGTAATATACTCCAAGTATTCATTTCTTAGAACATTACTTCATTATTAAATCAAGGAATGTACAAAATGAAATAAATAAAGAAGTGATACAAGAGGTAATTGTTTACTCATTAAAATATCAATATTATCATAAATAAAAAAATATGCCACTTATAAAAACATTTTTTATTATAGTCATATAGACCCTTGCAAACTGAATCCACAATAACTTACAAAAATGTTTTACTAGCAAAATGATCAACTAATCTATTTTTCCATCGATTGAATAAAAATAATGGATATAATTAATACAAAACCATCCTCATGTGAAATATAATCCCAACCATAGGTATGTATTCCTACCCACTCCAACTATTAGTTGGGGGTGGAACTAGGTACCCAAAGATAAACTTACAACACCTAGTTAATCCAACAAGCATGATGCAATATTGTCATAACTTAAACAAGGGTTTCCATAAAAAACTAAGGATATAATAAAAGGATAAAAAAAACCCAAGAGTCCATTCCATCCAAAATTTACTAGATATACATGGCTAAGCATAAACTATCAATAAAATAAACATAAAAAGGAACCCGGGTACAAAACCCAAAAGACCCAAAATCATCCAAGAGGCACAAAACATAAAACATAACTAGTAGAGAAACCAAAAGAGTCTTTTAAAAATTCAAGTTTAACCATACACTATCTATGGGATAGGTATTCTAATGGTATCCTCCCTAAAAGTTTTCCTTGATTGATAATGAGAGATAATAAATAGATTTAAGTCTATTCAGGAGCCCACATATTTCCATACCTTAAATAAAAAATTTATTTAAAGTAAGAAAACACACAATAAACACATTATTTAATTAAAAAATATTCAAAATTCACTTAATTTTTATTAATATGTAATGTGTTATCGAAAAGGCCCAGGCCCCAAATCCTCTTACTTCTTCTTTTCTTATTTTCCACCTTTGTCATCCTCTCTTCTTCTTTTCCTTTCCTTTTCTTTTGTACTTCATTTTTTATTGTCAAAATTCCAGCTAATTGAAATCCTCATTCCACCATATATAAATCCCATCTCAAAAATATCATTCCATTTATGAATTTGAGTTTGAAACCCTTGAGTTCTTACATGCAACCCCAAAAGCTACCATGCACACCATCTACCAATCCATCAAGTGAAATGGCTAAATGATTTACCCTAATCGGGTACACCCATTTTCAACCACCAAATCCATTTAGGGTTGGGTTACTCAACCATGGTAAATAAAATGCCATTAACCTAAGTATATTCATCTTATGGTTGAATCTAAATAATTCCATCACCTTGGACTTCCAAGCCTTACCCATTTCTTGTCTTAGTATTACATTCATCTTAGTCCTTTCATGAAATATAAAAGAATATTAGGCACTTTAGTTCTTTAAATAAATTCATACACATTTAATTTCCTCAATAAGAATATGTAATTTTAAATTTATGGTTTTGGTTTTTCTGATAACACATTATAATTATCACTAGAACCTGAACTAGTCTCAGTAAGGTACCATATAAATTATCAAAAGTCTTATGACCTTCAACAACCTTCTATTTTCATTTAGATGCTAAGTACATCTAACCTTCTTAGAGCTGGTCACATTAATTTTATAAAAAACACATTCTCATCCCAATGTGAATTTAGTTGCTCAAAATGACAACAATACATAAAAATGTCAAATTGAAATGGTAAAGGAATTTAACCAATAAAAGACTGATATGCAAGTTGGACTTACACAATACAAAGTTAATAATAAAATTAATAAAATTAGGTGGTTATATTATTAAATCTTGCTTAAACATTAACCATGTACTCCAAAATTATCATTACACACAATATTCTAGAACCAACCTATGCTTATCTACAAAAAAACCTTTAACCAAACCCACAAAGGCATCTATAGTATCTAATCAACATCAAAATTATATAGGTACATAAATATAATGATGTAGAAAGATTATTTTAAAACTAAATTAAATGTTTTGAAATGAATAGTAATATATACAATATAATGTCCATAAATCATAACAATATCAATAATGAGTCAATATCAACATAGTAGGTAGGTGTGGTTAGGACAAAGCCCTAGGTCTCTAATATTAAAATTAAGCACTTTGACTTTTTTGTTATGTTATTTAGTAATGCGATATTTGTATTGGTATTTATGTTGTAAGCTAGTCATATTTCCCTCATCCATAAAATATAAAGCATGTAGATGGGCTTCATGTTATTCTTCATCAGGAATAATACCATGAAAATAAATGTGTAAGAATTGTAGATCAACTTCTGAAGGTAAGAGTGATTGAGATCCATATACTACGGAAAATGGTCTTTCCTTAGTGGCATTACATATGCTAGTGTGATAAGCCCAGAGTGTGGGATAAATTTATAGATGCCAATAAATAAGATATTATCTAATAGTATTTTTCAATATTTTGTTCATAATTTTGTTGGTGGATTATTCTTGGATTATGATAAGGTGTTGAGAACTTGTGCCTGATTTTGAATTTTGCACATAGTTCATGTCTTATTTTTGAAATTACCACCATCGTCATAAATGATGGTAAGAGGAAATCCAAAATGATAAATTATTTTATTAAATTTTGAAATGGTAATACTAGTAACGTTAAAAAAAGGCATGGCTTCCACCAACTTGATGAAATATTCAATAGTAGTAATAATGAATACATGACCATATTGTGATCCAAGTAATTTGGTGATGATATCTAATCCCCACATAGAGAATGGCCAAAAAGACTCTAATGTTTTTATTTCAACTAGAGGAGAGTGAATGAAATCATCATGAGTTTGACAAGGATTATAATGTTTAGAAAAATTAATGGCACATTTTTCAAGATTTAGCCAAAATTAACCCATGTGTAGGCATTATTAGTGTATGGCGTGACCAGTACAATGACATCCAAAAATGCCCCCATGTGGTTATTTAATAAGATCTATAACTTATTATATAATTACACAAAAAAATAGGGTACCTTATACATTAAGATATTATAGGGTATTGTATTGAGTTACATATTTGTAAATTTGAATCTATTTTTAGAAGGTAAGTATGCTACTCGATGAATTGAATGATATTTTTTTACCATGAGATTTGTCAAATTGTGATATATTCTATGTGATAGATTAGATATATATTTTTTGTATAGAATAAAGTCAATTCCTAATTTGGTTAAGGAATTGGGAATCATAAAGCACATTATATGGATAAAATAATGAATATGATAGAGCAATATAATCAACTATAGCATTTTTATCTAGTGAGATCAGTTCAATGGTGAATGAGGTGAATTATTTGGCAAGCATAGTTTAAATTTAATAGTATGTGATAAGGTTTTCCCTTTTAAATTGATAATTTACACTAACTTGATGACATATGAGTTATGAATCACCTAAAGCATGTAAATATGGGATGTCTAAATCAATTGTGGCTTACATGCCTAGTATAAGAGACTCATATTTTGTCATAATATTAATGACATTGAAGGTTAATCGGAATGTTATAGTTATGATTTTACCATGTGGGTTTATTAAAACACAACCTACCCCAACTCTTTGAAGGTATTTTGAACCATTTAAGTGAAGTGTCTAATTGTCTTCATGAAAAATTATAACTTCTATTAATTCTTCAATTACAATTTTACATTTAATAATAGTAGTTTGAGGGTCAATTTCATCATGGTTATTTTATTTTAGATTAGTGGAAAAGTTATGAAAATAATATTTGAGTGAAATTTCTTGGTTAAGACCTTAAATATAAAGAATCTCTTAATTAGGAAAAGTATCTTAAATCTGATTAGTAGGTGGTAGGGATATAACTAAAATTTGACATGTAATGACCTATCCTTTGACATATTTTTCAGTAATAATTTAGATATCAAATTCAATCAATAGGATCATCCATTTACTAATTTTCTCTCCAGGTAAGAAATCTTTGGAGAAGAAATGATGAATTGGATCAGAATGGATAATAACTTAAGTAGTATAATGATAGAAATTTTTAGGTTTGAAATATATGGCTAAAAATCATATTACACCTATATTTAATGTTATTCATAATAAATTAAGCCTCAAATGATATAATATATAACAGATTATTTATGAATATCATCTTGTTGAGTGAACATTGCTCCAATTGATATGGGGGTGGATGATGTATATAAGATTAATATATTATCATTTAAAGGTGGGAAAAAAGTATGAGGATAAATCAATGATTCTTTAATTATATAAAATTATTTTTGGCATGAATCTATCCATTTTAAAGCATTACCCTTTTTGACAAGGGAATTAGGAAAGTAGATATGGTAAGCCATTTCTAGAATAAAATGATGAATTGACCCAAGTTTCCTAAGGTATGTTCATATTTTCAGAATGGATTAAAGTATCTAAATGTTGATAATAGATTTGATTTTATTTGGATAAACATTGATTACCTGAAGAAAAACTAGAAAACTTAATAATTTACTAGAATTGACACCAAACACACATTTGAAGGGGTTGAGTATAAGTTTTTATTTAATGAGTCAATTAAAGATGATATATAAATCATAAATATGAGTATTACAATTTTCATATTTGTAAATAACATTATCCATGTAGGTTTCAATGATTTTTGGAATAAGATCATGAAAAATATGAGTCATTGTACATTAATAGGTAGCTCTAACATTTTTGAGACTGAATGACATTTTAACATAACTCTAGGCACCCCATTATAAGATAAACATTATTTTATGTTGACCTTCATGAGATATGTGAATTTGGTTATATCCTAAGAAACTATCCATGAGTGATAACATTTCATAACTAGAAATAGAGTTGATAATATTGTCAATTGATGGTAAGGGGAAATTAACTTTTGTACATGATAAATATAAGTTGTGAAAGTTGACGAATATGTGAATGACCATGGTGACTTTATTATGAATAAAGATAATGTTTGAGACTCATTTTTAGTAGTCCATATGTTTAAAAAATTTATCATCCAAAATTTTTATGATTTTTTTATGACATAAGGTAGAAATATCAAGGTGGAATTTTCATTGCTTTTGTCATATAAGTTTGGCTTCTAGGTAGTTGATGATATTATGGAAAATGATGCTAGGATAAATCATAGGCATGTATTCATATGACCAAGTGAAATTTTTAGGATATTTTTAAAATATGATATTAAAATTATCATTCTCTTCAAGAGTGATCTCTTTAAAGATGGTAATAGGTCGAGGACATGTAAGTGTACCTTATTATATTTTTGTAATTTATTCAATAAGCATAACATTTTAGTCTTGTAAATGATATGGAGCTAGAGTAAGGGAAGCAATATGATAGGTTTTGGGGTCCATAGGAGCAATGAAATTATTTAAACAAGGAATTTTTTGTTGAAATTTGCCAAGCCTGTGATTTTAGTGTGGGAGTTGAGGTTATCTAGCGTGAAGAAGTTCTAGTATAGATTCATCATTAGGAAGCTTGGGTAAAGGTCCATAATATTATTTTTCTAGTTCAAAATCAATGTTTTGATTACCTTTACTATCATATTTGGAATGTAATTTCCCAACATCAGTTTCTTTAACATCTAAGGTAATTTTAGGTAAAGTAGTGGATAAAGATTATGTGTTGGTGAGATCAAGTTGAGTGAAGTGAACAAGGTCCAAAATAATTTTACTAGTTTGTTTAATAAATGATATTTTAGGTGATGATTTAGGAAGAGTTGTCTTAATTGAGTTTGGTTATATATATTTATATGGTGATAGTTTAGATTGAGTAATAAAATCATAAGAAGGGGAAACAACATTATTATTGGTAAAATGGATTGTGTTGAATTAAGTTACAGAGAAGGTTTAGAAGATTACATAGCCTATAATTTATTCTATTACCCATAAGATGTTTAATAATAGTGGATTAATAGAGGGTACATAACCTTTAGATTTTGATTTAGTATCAAATGAGATATGAATGACATGGACATAATGGTTAAAAACATGTATTTTTGTGATTGTATTTTGGTAATGTTGTACATATAAATCTCATGATTAGACTTGGGCCATGGTATAATTGTCATCATAGGTGTGAGAAATAGTGTATAAATTATTTTATATAGGATAATTAGTGGTGGAAACACCTATATTTATAAAATTTTAAGGAGACATAGTTAAATTATCTTGATTTTTTTTTTTTTTTTACTATATATTCATTACAAGTGAAATCATCCTCTATGTAAGAGGATTCATATGTAATGCATGCAGGGGGAGTATTAGTAGTATAATTGATTAAATGAATGGTACGATCATGTGGGAGTAAAGGAGGGATCCATTTCACTATATAAGGAGGTAATCAAGTGGTATTAAAAGTATTTTGTAATTCATTTGATTCATCATCATCTAAATCAGTAAGAGTAACATGTAAATAAAAATTCATGTTAAAAAATTTAGGGAGAGGTGGACTATTAATGTGATAAATAGTAGGAATGTGATATTTGAATTTAGGATTTGGTAGTTGAATAATCAATGGATTAGGATCAACTTCATATTTTTAGTGTTTTCCATTGTGTAAAAATTTGATACATTGACTACCTGAAGAAGAAATGGCCTATATACAATGTGTCCATGGGCAACCAAGGAGCATGTTATAAGATAAAGGAAGATCAAGAACCATAATATTAGTGTGAATTATCTTAGGTATAATGGTAAATGGGATCCAAAAGTAACCAAGTGGTTTTTGATTAGTTTTTTCAAATCCTCTACATGTGAGGCATGTTTATTTGAGATTTTATTTGGTGTATCTATTTTTTTAAATTAACTAAAGAAAGGTGAAATTAATACCTGATCCTTTGTATAATAGAAATTTTTGAGTGAGGATATTATTTATCTTAATTTTGATAAATAGATGTGAATAATTTAATCAAAAGAGAATCTCGTAATTAATAATATCTTCTTCAAGAAATTTTATGGAAGGTTTTTTGGATGAGGAAACTATTTTGATTGTATGAATTTATATAAGTGGAGGATCGTTATAAAGAATTTATAAATCATGTGATTATGGGTCTTCAATGTTCTATAATTATTTTATAAGTAATTTATGATGATAAGGGTAAGTTCAAACTAATTCAAGAAGGGGAATTTTTTAAGGCTTTGATTTAAGTTATTCTAAAAAAATATAATGTGATTTAGAGGTTGAAGAACCAACATGAGGTTTGTGAGAAATGACATTTTTCATAGGTATAGGAGAAATAGGTTGGGGTTTTAGTTGTGGAAGTGGTTCATCATTTGGTTTGGATGATGTGGGTATAATAGTTGTATTATTTTTAAGTAATTAATCATAAATATAAGATATATTAGGCTTAGTGATAGGATCTTTGTAAGTAGGTTTATCTCTATAGTTAATGTTAGATACATTCACATATTGAGAGTTAGTGTAATATTGATTATAATAGACATTAATTGCATAAATATTATCCTTAAAATATTGTGTAATTGAATTAGAAAAGGTATTTTGGGGTTTTGAGTATATTAGTTTAGTAACTTGCTTCTTTTGAGAATATTTAAGATAATCATGATGACATAATTTGATCATAGTGACATGGTCAAATGTGTCTCCTAACATGAAGGAAATTATAAGTTTGATAATCACGTGACATGTTTCATGAGAATGACCAATATCAAAATGGAACCAATAGAAATCATTAGAATCATAACATGATGGGGGTGGGGGAACTATTATTATAGGTGAATGGTTTGGATGGATATAATAATTGTTTCATTTTTGAAACCATTAATGACAAGTAGAATAAATTTAATTATCTATTTTAACTACCCTTGTTTATGTTGTAAGAAATTAAGATTGTGAATTATCACTCGTAATTGCATTAGTTTAAGTTCTAAAAGAGTCCTTGATTGAGCTATGGGTTGGATAAAATTGTTTCATAAGGAAATGTTATTTTCTAACTGGATCAAATGCTTCATTTAGAGTTTGTGGAGAAATTTTTTGAATCTTATATTTAAGAGAAGGTGTTAAAGTAGTGATAAATAATTTTAAAATGTTATTATTAGTAATGTTGTGATATGCATTATGAGCTAGAGATTTCCATATTTTGATGAAAGAATGGACATATTTTGAGGGTAATTGCATACCATTGATAAAATGGATAAGATAATTTTTTGGGAGATCATTTTGTTAAAATTATATCACATATTGATTTCTCTCTAGCTGAGTAACCTTTTTGATTTGTGGATTCTTATGATTGATTAGTTGATTAACTAATATTTGATTAAGCTTGATGACATATGTTGATTATGGGATAGTTTGTGTTGCTTAGTTTGTGACATGATTAGTTGCTATGAGTTAGCAATACTTTTATATTTTATACATTATGATCATGTTTATATAACATTATGTTATGGATATCATGATGTTTCAGACTAACTACCTTTGTTGTTTTGAGGTGGATGCAAGACAAATTATTCCCTTAGAGTATGATAGAGGGAGAGTATCATCAAAGAAGGTGGTTAGATATAGACATTGGGGGTTGATAGAGAATTAATTTGGAAACCCTTACACACACCACTTTAAAAAATACAATGATTAGTAATTAAATTTTTGATATAGATGTTGTATCATGTCTTTGTGATTGTTATTATGCTTTATGATTACTGATGATGATCATATTATTGTTTAAGTGATTTCACTAGCTTTGTGATCATACTATTTTATATTATATAATGCACATGTTTAACTATATGAGTGAGTGTGGTTCTGTTTTAACTACATTACTACATTGATAAGTAAGGTTGTACAATGTTATGATATAATGACATATTCCATTATTATTAATTATGTCTAAGAGGTAGATAATAATAATAATTAAAGATTATTATTATTATTATTATTATTATTATTATTACTATTATTATTATTAAGTTAAAACTATATGTTTTGATTGTATAAGGTGGAAGACCAGGGGTCGATCCCTTATAGAAGCAAAGAAACCAAGAAGGCAATCAAACTGAAAGATGCCTTCTAACAAGAAACAACACAATTAGAGTACCAATAGACACAACAAAATAAAAAACATGAAATGGAAATTAAAACTATATGTTAAAAGATATACATATAATTATTTTAATACCTTTATATTTGATTAACAATTGAACCAAAGTTGTTTTTAAATATATTGAAGACATTATTTTATTATTAAATTATTTAATAATCATTTTATATATAATAGAAGATAGTATAGTCATGTATAACTACAATCTATTAAAATCTAAAAGTATTATCATGCAATATAAACTATATTTTATAGCATGGATTAAGGTCATTACATGGGGGATACTTGGTCATCAATTATATGTTGTATTTTTTCATGGAATGAAGTTTGGAAATGAGTTGTTAAAGTGGTTGATGATTGTTTATTTCATATAGATTTTAAAAGGAATATATAATGATTTTATGGAAGCCTCAAGATGATTAGGGTTAATAATCATCCATTGAATTTGGTTAAGCTTCTTTTTTAGTGGAAAACATGGAGGCTACTATGTTTACGTGACATATTGTGGAAGGTTATTAAGAAAATGTTGCATGCATTTAAATAGTCAGTTGAAGTGGCCAATAATGAGGAGAAGAAAGAGAATGAAAATTTATAAGAAGAGAAGGAGAGTGGTGGGGGATGGAAAAATAACTCACATATTTGAGGAGAAAGTTTCATAACATCAAGATGGTGAAAATGTGAAGGAAAGAGTAAAGAATTTACGGGATTTTGTTGGCAAACATAGGTATGTTTTATATTTCAACTCCTATGTGAATAAATGTATGCATTTTTCAAACTGAGTTTCAGGTAAATGAGTTTTCTATGTTTTAAATCTAGAGTTTTGAGTGGAGTATGGAGCTCTATGGATGGCTTGGCTTCTAAAAAATCCCATCTTTGACTCAGGGAAAACCTAAGGTTATGGATTAAACCATAGAATGCCCAGAGAGTTAATCTTTTATAAATCTAGTCATAACTCTCTCTTAGTTTGAAAATCTATGTACATTTAATAGGAAACTATCCTTGATGGATACACACACACACACACACACACACACACATACAGATATATATATATATATATATATATATATATATATATATATATTATATATTCATTTTTGCATTTTTGAACTAGTTTTAAAAGGCTTTGAGTAATACTATGTTCATATACATGTATTTGTATGTTGACTATAAACACATACATTTATATGTTACCATGTACATATACATTCATATGTTGTTGACTGTGTACATAAGTATTTATATGTTATCGAATGTGTACATATAAACTTATGGGTTGTCGACAGTGTGCATATACATTTATATGTACCTATTATATTTTTACTATATGGTTTGCATTTTTGTATAAAGATGTATAGTAAATTTATCAATATTTTTGAAGGGTAATTGTGTTATATACCTATATAAGTGAATAAGGGGATTAAGACTTGGTTGTTTTAATTTCAATACAAACACCTACATGTTAAATAAAATGGTTATACTATTAATTATGTATAGAATTATGTAGCATATTTATTAGATCATATGGCTCATGAATTTGTTGATAGTCATCTTAGGGAACCTAGGGTATGGGTAGGATTTTGATTGTATTGGACTGTGTTATAATTATATATGAAGTTCAAAGCCTATATTTGTTATTATCTTTGCAAAAAAAATTATGATCATAATGTGATAAATAATTAAAAGGAAGGTCTACGTATTATAAAATAGTATTTTAAATAATATATAGTTAATTTTAGTAAATTATGAAATTGAGAGTGAGAAATTATTGAAGGCATTCATACTATTCATGAGATTATATGAATGACACATAAGGGGCTAAATTGACCTTATTTTTAGATTAATTTAATGCATTTGATTCAATGAAAGTTTTGAAATGTTTGAAATAAGATTATTTCTGTTTAAATCAAACATAACATATAATTGAATGTATGTTACTTTTGAAATTTGTGAAAGTATGTATGTTTGTTTTAAACTATTACAAATGTGGGCAAATTATCTAGTTTTCTAAAATGGAGATATGGGTCTATTTTATGAAATAGATGTATACATTATAGTATATAGAATACTCTAAGTTTGGATATAAGATGTTTACTTAGAATATTCCATATATGATATATAGTTATATTGTATTAAAATTATTTTGGGGAAAATTAATATGTGTGTGTGTGTGTGTGTGTAAGGTGTATGCACTAGTTCTGGACTGTGTATTACATATGAATAATTTATACCCCACACACACACACACACACACACACACACACACACAGACACACACACACACACACACAGATATATATATATATATATATATATATATATATATATATATATCATTTATAAGTATAATGCTTAAAAAAATAATATTACCATTAGTGTGGAATAGATAGATTGATTTATATATGGATATAAGCAATTATGATGTTTGGACTAGCTTTGTTTATATGTGGAATATAAAATATACTTAAATATTTTATTATACTATTATTTCATAGAGAAATAACATTATGAGCTACTTTGTTTGATAAGTAAATAATAGTTTTGATGAGATAATCCCTACATAGTATGTTTGAGACTATTTTTGGATACTGTTTATTATATGCAATAAACTAGATAAATGGATTCTTTACACTTCATTTGATGGATTAAATGAATGTATGTTAAAATTTGTACTTAGTAAATTTGGATATTCCAAGGAAGAATATTATTAATGAATCTATTATTATTATTATTATTACTATTATTATTATTATTATTATATTTTTTTACCAAATCTCACATTCATGACCCTAATTAAGTAGTTGATAGATTCCATTGGCTTAATTAGCACAATCAATGCAAGATGAGGTGTAATCTAATAAAGTGATGTGTATGAATTTTCCTAATCCTAGAGATCATTTATTATTGAAAACTTTGGGTAAAGTAATGTTTGATAAATATTGTCATTTCATATTTAATATAGTTTTCATATTTATGTGATATCATATTAGAACAAATTTATTTATGGTGCACATTATGTATTATATATCTTCAACACATAGGTTCTAGTTTGTTGCTCTAGATTTATACACTATCCATCCATGAAGGGAGGTCCATCCCCTTGTTAGGGAGATAGTGCAAGGAATCTATGGTCTGTGGTTGGTAAGGAAATGTGCTTGAATGATGCTCTCCCTCCTAAATGGAGTATTATGCATGAGACTACAATTGAGATTAGATATTGATACTTGAGTCATGTAGAATTTACTCATAGGAGATTTGTATCATGTTTTATCTTTTGAGATATTATTATGTATTACTAAAATTATCTCTTTATTCTTTGTGTATACAAAAGATACTATAATGATGTACTAGATATGTCTAAAATTATACTGTTTCATTTATGATATGATGTAGTATTTATTATTGTTCAATTTTGATTAAGAATTTTATTTTATTTAATGGTGATCCTTAACTAGGTGGATTAGCTAAAATCTTGATGGTTTACTAAATTAATACATTTAATTAAATATCATTAGTTAATATTTCTTGTGGTGAAAGCTATATGTTGAATATGTGTATTTAATTTATATATATATATATATATATATATAATATTTTGGTAAAACCCAATGGAGTTGTTACACTGTGGTATCAAAGTTGAGGCTTAAAATCTAGGACTTAATGTGTCCTCTAAAAAAAAATTTATTCTTGTAATAAATAAGAAGAACAATGGTGTGCTCTAAATAAGGAGGTGAGGGTACTTTGAATATTAAACCCCCTATTGATCCAAACTAGTTTGAAGTTGAGCAAGATTTTAAGTTGGACCAAATCCTCCTAACCATGCAAGAGACTAGGGACCAAATTGTGGCTCTAGAATAGAAAGTGCATCACCATGAAGATAAAAAATGCTTAGGAGGAAACTAAATAGCATCTTGATGAACATGAAAATATTTAAGATCAGATGCATGATAAGGTGCCATAGGATGTGAGAGATCAAGTAGATTTAGAGTTAACATGCAACATGAAAAATGTGAATCCACCCAAGTTCAATAGAATTATTTGGGGATAAGGAACTGAAGCATGGCTAATCGAAATGGAGAAGTATTTTGAGATTTAGAATTATTTTAAAATCATGAAAGTAGTCTAAAGAGATTATCAGCTTATTAGTGAAGTAGTGACTTGGTGGGAAAACAAGAAACTCAAGATAAACCTTGACTCAACCACCACTACTTGGGAATAGTTCATGACACTGTTTAGGTCATGATGGATTCCATAACTATACTTCAACCAAAATCTTAAGGGGGATATTTTAGTGAATGAATAGTGGAATAAATTCACCAAGATTATTAAGTATGTGCCTTAGTATCACGTAGATGAGAGGTTTAAAATTAAGAAATTCATTATGGGACTGAAACCCCAAATAGGTAGTAAAGTAGATATGCATGGTCTATCTACCATGAATTAGGTGTTTGAGAAGGCAATCAATCAAGAATAGAAACTAAAATATCTTTTTCAAGTTAGAGATTATTTTAAATAGAAATTTTGAAATTTCTAAACCAAATAAAGAAGAATAATTGGAAATAGAGGAGTAGAGATTCCAAGGTTCAGTTCAGGAATCAAAATGCCAAGTTTACCAATAGTTCAAGGAAAAAGAAAATTGGTACTAGTTTTAAGGGCAGTTTCAAAGGAAACTAATAGACTAAGAAGAATGGACCAGTTGGAGGTTAATTCATATGTAGAGGTGACCACTTTTCTATAGAATGTCTTCAAGACAAATCAAAGAATAAGGGTTCAACTTCTAAGCAAGTTACATTTTAGCAATGGATTCATGTAGTTGTTGACAATTGATGGGATGAGTATCAAGATTTATCCATAGAACTATAAATTATTTTGTTTGAACATCTAGTTTCTATTTTAATTAATATGAGAGATACATACTATTTCATTGCTCTTAGAGTGCTTAATAAATTATCTAGAAAAGATTGTGTAATGTTAAATGCATGGTC
Source organism: Torreya grandis (assembly GCA_037957365.1). NCBI lineage: Eukaryota > Viridiplantae > Streptophyta > Pinopsida > Cupressales > Taxaceae > Torreya > Torreya grandis. Next base: position 1,514,960 of record JARHVA010003440.1, read on the forward strand.
AGTACAATATGGTAACAAGTCAAAATTCAAAGTTGATAAGTTTCATCAAATTAGAGTTTAGATTACCTTAATTTATTATAGTATTAGATATTTATATAGCACCATTGGGATCATATGATGTGATACTAAGAGTCAAATGGATTTGAAGCATAAATCCATAGTTGACTATTTTCTAAAGAAGGTTGAGTATCAAGATGATTTCAAAAATTAGACAAAATTTAAAGTGAGAGAAGGGAGTTAAAACTAAGGTATATTTATATAATTCAACTCAAGAAATTTCAAAGGAAGGGATTCCAAGCATTTATCATTAATATAAATGATATGTAAGAATATAAGGAACCATCTATTGAATATTATCCTTTTCTAAAAAAAATTCATGATGTGTTACCAGAATAATTAACAAGATTTCAACCTAAGCACAAGTTTGATTTATCAATTTACATCATACCTAGATCAAAACCATAGTCTAAGACACTATATAAAATTATAACCACTGAATCAATTGAGTTAAAGGCATAACTTTAGGGGTTTCTTTCGAAAGGTCTGACTCAAGTGAGTGTGTCACCATGGGGTGCCAGTTGTCTTTGTTAAGAAGAAGGATGACACTCTTCTCCTATGCATAGATTAAATAATGTTGAATAAAGAAATTATTAAGAATATATATTATTTTCCATGAATTAATGATCTATTTGATCAAATGTGAGGTCAATAGACTTTTATAAGATTGATTTTAAATCAAGGTATCACCAATTGAGGATTCATCAAGAGAATATCTTGAAGACAACATTTAAGACTCAATATAGGCATTATGAATTTATATTTTTACCATTTGGATTATCGAATACACCAAAAAAATTAATGAATAGTGTGTTTAGGGATTACCTAGATCACTATGTGTTGGTCTTTCTTGATGACATTCTCATTTATTCAAATGATGAATAAGAACACTTACAACATCTAGAATTGATTTTTCAATGTTTATAGGAGCATAGATTATATGGTAAGTTGTCTAGGTGTGAATTTTTCTAAAATAAAGTGTAGTATATAGGACACATTATCTCTATGTATGGTATTTTAGTAGATCTCACAAAGATGAAAGGCATTATGGAGTGGTTGACACTAAGTACGTGCATGAGGTAATAAGTTTCATGGGATTAGTGGGCTATTATAGGAAATTTGTTGCAAATTTTTTGAAGATAGATAATCCAATCAATTATCTTCAGTGAAAAATCAAAGTTTCATCTAGTTAGATAAGTGAGAAGTAACCTTTTAGGAATTGAAAAGGAGGCTTACTTCAACACTAGTGGTAAGAGTTCCTGATCCTAATGGTTAATTCTCAGTGAGATGGACTTGGATTAATTATTATATAGTATGGTGTGGTGGTAAATTATGAATCTAAGTAATTGAAGCCTTATGAGGTGAATTATGCCCCTCATTACCTATAACTTGTGGCAATTGTGCATGCATTACAAGTTTAGAGGAATTATTTGATGGTAAAACCATTTGATCTCAAGACTGATAACTTGGGACTCAAGTACATATTCTCCAAAAAAACTTAAATAATAATAAAAGATGATGGTTAGAGTTCTTGTCTGACTATGATTTTGATATTAAATATATCAAAGGAAAGGAAAATAGAGTAGTTAATGCCCTAAGATAAAAGAGGTACATAGTAGTTGTGGTTACTATCAATAGTATTTTCAAGGACCAAGTGATCAAATTGTTGGAAAGATATATGTTTTATGATTCAATTAGGAAAAAATTGTCTAAAAAGGCTCAAAATACTAAGTATAAGGGATTCAAACTAAAAAATGATGGTCTTTTATGGTATAATGATAGGATATATGTATCAAATAGAGAAAATATGAGGAGCATAGTGCTAAAGGAAATACACAATGTCTTGTGTTAAGGACATCCAGGAGTAAACACACTCATGGATAAGCTTATACCACTTTATTTATGGAAGGGAATCAAAAGAGATGTAACAAAGTTTGTGTCTCATTGTCAAGAATGTCAATGTGTGAAAGCTAAACATGTGCATCTAGCTAGATTGTTGTATCCACATGACATGCCTAAATGGAAGTGGCAAGTGATTAGTATGGACTTTATCTATAGTTTACCATTATCTTAAAATAAGCATGACATGATCTTAGTAGTAGTTGATAAACTAAAAAAGGTAGCTTACTTTATATCGAGCAACTTCACTAATGATGCACCTACTCTTACGAAGAGATTTGTAAAGGAAGTGTATTCATTTCATGGTTTTACAAATAATATTATTTCATATAGTGATCCAAGGATGAATTCTATATTTTGATTGAATTTGAATGTAGCTCTAGGTACACAACTAAATTTTAACACTACATATCACAAATAGATTGATGGATAGATAGAATGAGTTAATTAGATTTTGGAAGATATCCTTTGTATGTATTACATGGATCAAAATTACAAGTGGGAATAGTACCTGCCATTGGTTGAGTTTTATTATAAAAACTCATATCAATTATCTTTGAAGATGGCTCCATTTGAGGCATTACATGGAAGAAGGTGTAGAACACCAATCAGTTAAGATAGGTTGGAAGACAGGGTAGTCTTTGGACCTGAGATGCTTTCATAAATGAAAGAACAAGTTAGGACAATCATATAGAGATTGGATGAGGCCAATGATTAAAAAAAAATGATAATTTGAAGAGAACAAATAGGTATTTTTTTGTAGGTGATAAAGTGTTTCTATGGGTTAAGCCTAAAAAAAGATCGATTAAATTCAAAAAGTCAGTGAAACTTTCACTAAGATATGTGGGACCCTCCAAGGTTTTGGAATTGATCAAAACTATATAGTCGTTCATTTCCATCATATCTAGCCCTTTTTCATAATGTATTATATGTGTATTATCTTAAAAATTATATGACTGATCTTTCACACGTGTTGAATTGGAATGCTTTACATGTTATAGATCCTAGGGTGGTCATGGTAGAAATGTTAGCTATTTTAGAGCACCTAATAGAGGCTATATTTGTTCAAGTCTAACACATATTTGGACTAACATGGGAATGGTCTAAGGCTATGGGATGCCTATAACTAGACTAGACCTCTAGGATTTTTTATGAGGTTAGCCCCTTAGATTTTATAATTTAGACCTTTAATTTTAAAACCTAAAACTAGTTAGGGTGAAAATATTTAAGATATTTTCACAAAGTAAAACATATTCTAATATACGATGATGTACCAAGAATTTGTTAGATCTAATCTTGAACTCAGATTCTTTATCACACTAATGGACAATGAAAGAAGCTAATGCAATGCTTACTATAATTTATATGAAATAATGTTTCATATAGAGGTCAGCTTGATACACTCTAACTAGGGAGAAATAAAAATAATGTCTAGTTAAAGACACTTAAATTCAACTGTCCACTATATTATTGAGAGATCAATGCTAAGACACATTATATGACTTATAAATAAAGTTGTTATCACTTAGGTTCAGCTTTGACATGCAAAAGGAAGATAACACTCACATTTACATATTAAACAAACACAAAACACTAAATACAAATTAAAAAATGACTAAAAAATACTCTATTCACTACTCCAAGAGGTGTCAAATATAATTTTTTGTAGAGTCTAATCATACCATCTTTAGGGATGAAAAAAATATCTTGAAGGCTATATTTATAAAATAAAAAAAGTAAGAGAGAGCGAGTTTTGGCACTCAAAAGGGAATAAAATGAGCTCAAATCCATTTGAAAAGTTATTACAACTACTTCTTTAAATCAAGCTTACTCAAACCCTTCTTGATTAATCCAAGTCACTCCAGTCCATTGTATCATTAAATTATTCTCTTAGTGATGCTCCAAGGCAACTGCAATAATGGGATCAAGTTGTTTTTAGATAATTTATGGCATCAATGTAGTTATAATAATCAGATCCATCTGTTAGAGTTTTATCTTTTTTTAACTATTCCTTACTAGTTTGTCATGACATATAAGAGTGGAGAGAAGGGTCACTTTCATGTAGCTAGATTTGGTGATGAAGCCATTAAAGTCTATGTGTCTACCATATTCTACAGCATCCACCACTTGCTACTCATTAAAGGGACCAAATGTTCATATCTTGAAAGTGACAGAGTTATGCCATCAGTACTTTAAGCAATTGTTCATCGAGTCATGACTATGTTTGAAGGACTACCCTTGCAAAGTCTTAATGGTGTAATTCAATCCCAAAATATTTATTCTTAGCCTAATATATATTGTACTCGATCTTGGTTCTAGTCATGCTTTCTTGCCTTGTGTTTCATTAAAATTTTGCTTTATTTTATGTTATAAAAGAGAGTATAACTTGAAAGAAGTGTGAGGTTAGTAGAACCTAGATGTGGTTTACACTGTGTGATTTATGTAGTTGTAGATACTCCTATTTATCTTAAGAGGATGACCTACATATAAAAAAGACACTAGAAAATGGTTGATTAGTAAGGTAGGTGGGTGGATTGCCTAACAAACTAGATCCAAGAAGTACATGAATTATTTGGAGGCTATCAATCCACATTTTAGACAAGTTATGTTAAGAAAGTTACTAATAAGAAAGATTTCATAACATAAATGAAATTATTGGATCAAAATAAATACATACTTTTCAAGAAATAATGCATTTTAATAAAATAACATTAAAATAAATGCTAAACTATCAAGGTGTGGTTTAGGTGTGGTCAGGTTATTGCTCTTAACTCTATTTAGTGATAAATATGAAGAAATAAGGTTTTTGGTTGAGGCTAGAAGGTGTTTAAAGCTTTCTATTTTGATTAAAATGATTTACATTAGTGATTGTCCATGGTCAAGGGCTGATCATCAATGGTCGAGGGTTGACCATTAATAGTTAAAAGGTGACCATTGGAAGTTGATAGGTAACCATTGGTAGTTAACGCTGACCATTGGTGGTCACTGTGGGTTTTGATATATTGGCTTTGGGTGAAGAAAGGACTATGGGCAAGTGGTGGAAGGGTTATATAAGGTATTTTGAAGTTAATGGTTGGTCATGAGGACAAAGGTAAGGTTTTAGTTCTATAAATATTAGGGTTTTAATACTTAGAATGGTTCAGAGTGGTTAGAGGGTGCTTGGTGGAGAGAATGGTGTTTGGAGTTATATAACTTCAACACAAGGAAAGGTTGTGGGGAGAGGTAAAAGTAGATACAAGATCTAAACTTATTGAAATCAAATTACTTAACATAGAACAAGTGTAAGATACTTAGCTTTGTGTAGCTTAATAGCCTAAAGAAGCCTTAAAGGTGAAAGAAATATATTTAAGGGTCTAAAGCTAAACAATTAGAGTGACTGTCTTAGAATCCTTAGTGTTGAGGTGTTATAAATGCCTCTGTGGTCTTTATTTGGTTCTGGTTTAGATGAAAAGCTTTTTGGATTTTCTCAAGAGTCAAAATCTATTCTTGCAACTTGCCTCAATTATCTTCATGATGATTCCTCCTTTAAACCTTCTTTTCTTCTCTTAATATAGAGGAAAAGGAGGCTCCAATCAAAGGGTTTAACAAATGGTTCAACCATAGTTTAAAAAATAGTATAATATGCATTGATCATGCAAATGATGGATTAAAAATAGATATCTAATAATCAATGAGTGAGTTAAAGTTAACTTTTTTGATCATATAGTCATAAGGTGGAGTTTTGGTTATATTAAGTAACCATCAATAATCAAGGGTCAATTTCTAGTGGTTGAAGGACAACCCTCAACAATCAATGGCTAACGATCACACATGATCAAGGGTTGACCATCGATGGTTGAGGGCTAACCATCAATGATCAAGGTCTAACCATTACACATGGTTAAGGGTTGACTATTAGTGGTCAAGGGTTGATTTTTAATGGTTGAGGACTGACCATCAATGATCTAGGACTGACCATCACATGTGGTTAGAAGTTGACCATCATATGCAGTCTAGATGATGTAGTCAAAATTGGCTAGATTTAGACAATTCCACTAATGACTAGTGGTTAATAGCATTGGGAAGTGGTCTGAGGGTAATAATAAAATAGTGTATAGATAATTTAACCCAAATGGGGATAAGGGGTAGTTCAGAGGTTAATATGACATCTAGAACCATTGTTTATAGGTATCTAGTGTCTACCTTTTGCCCCTTTTTATTGCATAATTTATATCAGCAAGCTACAAAACAAAAACAAAAAGTTGGTAGAAGATTGGATGCCCCAATTATGGAAGGAGATGTTCCCCCTCAAACCAATAATTGATGATGTGAAATAGATTAAGCTATAGGTTTGATAAGTGGATAAGTAGATGACAAAATGGGTAAGATGGATAGATTGGCAAAATGGGTCACTACAAGGAGGATAAGTGAAAAGTGAACTAAACCACAATATTAGGCATAACTGATATGAGTGTACTGATAAACTTAATTCACCATGAAAAATGTTTTCATGTTTTCAGGGGTTTAAAAATTAGGTGATCTTGAGAACATATATTAGGTCACAAGTTTGATAAGTTAGATATGTGGGTGATAAGGTTGGTTTGGTTGGTTGGGCATTTAAACATGAACAAGCACATAAAATATGACTAAGTATGATAACATAAATCACACATAGACTAAGTTTCCATAATTGAGGTAGGTGGTAACACAAGGTTGGTACTAGAAGGACAAGTGACAGGGTAACCAAGGCACAATGTTAGGCATAACTAATCTGGGTTACTCTTATAACCTCAAGTCTCCTAAGTAAGATCAATGTACTCACAGGTATCTAAGGTAGGCTATGCTCCTAAGAAGATAAACATGGTTACATGTGTTAAGACCATAAATGGTCATAATCCAAGGCACCTAAATTATCAATGCACAAAAGTAGTTCAAGTTCATCAAATATGGCAAGGTAATCGATGTGGTCAAAATGATCAAGGAAAAGTTGGGTTATAAAAAATATAAAAGGTAGGCTAAAATGAACAAGTTAAGGTTAATTGGTTTGGTTGGTTATTAGAGAATAAGGTGATCTCTAATGGCTATATGGTTGGTTGTTTGGTGGGTTGGGTGGTAGAGAATAAGGTGTTCTCTAATGGGTGCATGGTTAGTTGGTTGGTTGGTGGAGAATAAGGTGATTTCAAATGGGTGTATAGTTGGTGGAGAATAAGGTACTCTTTATTGGGTGCATGGTTAGTTGGTTGGTTGGGTGGGTGGTGAAGAATAAGGTACTATCCAATGGGTGCATGGTTGGTTGGTTGGTGGACAATAAGGTGCTCTCTAGTGGGTGTATAGCTAGTGGAGAATAAGGTACTCTTTGATAGGTGTATGGTTGTGGTTATGCTTTGTTTTTTGAAGAATTTTGGTTGGGTTTTCAATGAATCTAAGAGGGGAAGACATATGCCTTCACAAGTGGTCTTGAAAGTAAAAGGAGGCTAAAATTCTCTAATTGGCAAAGACCAAAATGGAAAGATGGTTGGGCTTAAGAATATAAGCCCCTTTCATGCATTGCATTAGTGTTAGTTTGTTTTGTTAAAAGAAGTAGCTTGATCACGTAGTGTCAAGTAAGCTCATAATCCTTTTATTTGTAGAGGGTAAAAGGAGAGATGGATGAAATAGGTGAATGGATGTTAGTGTAACCTTCTTGTGGGGATGGCTTGCCCCTTTGGTAGGTAACCTAAGATCTATTATAGATAAGTCCCTATTATAAGTTTGGTATAGACTGATCGATATGGGAATTATATGAATGGTATGTGAAAGCTGATGGAAGATATCCTTGGGATTACTTTGTTTTTGAGTTTTAACTTTAGGTTTTTTTTTATGCTTTTATTTGACGGGTTTGGGAAGCTGATTGATGTAGGAAGCTTCCAAGTGATTGCTTGCTTGAAAAATGTTTAGTTTATCCATCCTTAAAGGGAGTGGTTTAATCTTTAAATTTTTTTATGTGTGATAGCTATCCTTTGAGGGAGAAGTCTACCTTTTTAATCAAATTTTGGTAGTTTTGGGTAGCCATACTTCAAGGGAACAGTCTATAATGCTAGAGATTTTTGACCTGGTGATATTTGGTATCCAAAATTTTAATGTTATGCTAGTTTAGACATGGATTAGTATATATAGGATGAAAGGATTTCTTTTATAGAGGTAAAACCATTACACAAGAATGTTAATGATGGATAAAATAGGTTTAAGTGACAATGACCATGGGGATCCATCCTATAAGGGATGAAAAGTGTCCATGAGAATCATGCCATAGGTAGAGCTATGGTACCCATGCTTAGAATTAGGCTAAGGTTGTGATGAATAATCACATGATCTTAGTTTAACTGGTTGTAATTAAAATAAAGAGATGAAGGTGGTTGATAATAAGAGATGAGCTTAAGTTAGACACAAGATGACTAAGAACTTGGTTTAATAAAAGAATGGGATGTGAATGCAAAGCATTGTGAGGCTTAGGTTCTAATATGCACTAGATCCACACTTACATGTAAATAGTTTGAGCCAATCAGGAGTGAATATGTCCCCTAGTTACTTTATAACACTAGATTAGATGTGGAAAAGATGTTGGAGTGATGATGGTTAATTAGGTAGAATGAAAGAAAATGATTTCATTTATCTCCACAAAGTTGGTTAGGTGATGGTTGCTAGACTTTGGTTAGATTGAAATGGTGGTTGGTTTTTGGTTTAGTTAGGTAGGTTTAGGTATTAGTTTGAGTTGGTTTTCAACATAGGTGTAGGCAAGGTTTTGGGCAAGGTTCTAGTTATGCTAATGACTGTGGTTAGTATTCAATTGATGATGATTCATAAAAATATTGGAAGCGGTCAAGTTTTAAGGGTGATAGAGTTTTAAAGATGGGGTTGACAATGAAGGTTTGTTGAGGCTTTAGTTAAATGTTCGGTTGATCGTAGGTGAGGTTAGGTTGATCATATGTGAAATTGGGTTGAAGGAAAAAGTTTAAGGCCAAAGTTTTGGGTGAAGTTGCTAAATGTGAGGTTGGAAAATGACAAATGGTCAAAGCCTTTTGGAAAGAGATTTCCCTCAGTTATTTTTTCCATATATAATGAGGATGATGGTTAGTAAAGAGGGTTTAGGATGGATGAAGATGACTTTATCCACCTCCTAAGGGTTGTTAGTTGTTAGTTGGTGTAGAGTTCAAGTTATAGGTGGTGGTTTAGGTGGGATATCCCTTATGGTGCTACCATGGGGGAAACATTATTGGGTTGGATTTGGGTAGGGTTGGGATCTAGAAATGATGTTTGGAATATCATCTTTAAATAAATACTGGTTAGATAAGAATGTCTAGTTATCCCAATGATGGAGCTTAGGTGAGGTATGGGTAGCTTAGATGAAATGGTGATCAAGACTCAGGAAATCTTGAATGATGGGTTGATTTTGGTTTGGGTTGATAGATAAGTTGGTGATGGTTGGTTTAAAAGGTGGGTTGATTTGGGTTTATTGATTTTGTATAGAGGTTAGTTTGATTGGTTTAGGGAGGTAGGATGGGTTTTTGATTTAATTTGTTGGTTGGGTTTTTTTGGTTTATTTGTTAAGGTAAGGTGATAAATATTTGACACTATTGAAAAGGGAATCAAACCAAAGACAATGTCATTAAATAGATGAAATCGACTAGATTATAGAGGAATTAAATGGGTTTGGTTTTAGCTGAGGTTGGGGTTGGGTTGGTTTGAGGTGAGGTTGGATTAGTCATAGGTGAGTTGTTTCCACTAAAAGGGTAGGTGAAAGAGGTAGGTTAGGTTGGGTTGAGGTTTGATCTACTAAAATAGGAAGTGGAAAGGGTAAGGTAGCTTTGATTAGTTCCACCGAAAGGGTAGGTGGAATAGGTATGGTTATTGGGGGTGATTTAACCTTTTGAGGGAGTGGAAGAGGTAGGTTGATTTTAGGTTGATCCACTAAAACGGGAAGTGGAAGAGGTGGGTTGATTTAAGGTTGATCCACTAAAAGGGAAAGTGGAAGAGGTAGGTTGGTTTCCTTAATTATAGATTTAAAGGAAATTTTAAAAGGTTATTCTTGGCCAACAAGTGGATTGGTTAGGTTTTCTATTATGGTTTCCTTAGTTGTAGGTTCACTTAGGACCAAATCTAATGAAGGGACCTCATTATGTTGAGGGATTTGTTTATGGGTTTATATAATAATGGGTGTAGAAAGAGGTTCAATGATGGATTGTCTAATGATATTCAAGGCTAGGTTTGGGGGAACACGAAGAATATCCTTTGAAACCTCCTTTTGATCGATAAGGTTTTAGACAAATATTTTAAAAGACCCACATCTATATACCACATGTCCATTTGTGTGATGATAAGCACAAAGCTCATTCTCTATAAACTAAATGAGCTTTGGAAGAGAATGATTGATGGGTTTTATTGGTAGAAGTATAATTACTAAAGCCTCCAAGAGTTTGTCAAGGATTGAGGCATATGATTCTCCTAGTAGGGTATAATACCTAACAAGAGGGTGAACCAATGGCTCTTGAGGTTGTGAGATAATTGATTGGTTTGATGAAACTGGTTAGTTTGATATGGTTGATGAATTTTATAGGTTGGGTAGGTTTGATAAAACTGGTGGGTTTGAAAGGTTTGGTTGGTAGTTGTTACTTTGAATTGGTGAGGTTGATAAGGTAGGCCAATTTAAAAAATTTGGTTGATGGTTGACGGGATAGACCAAGTCTTGGTTTTGAGATAAAGAGGGTTACCACAAAGGGGGTTCAGATAATTGATATGATGGTTAGGGTAGATAATCAAAAGTTTGATAAGGTTGAGGTAGTTTATATGATGGTTAAGATATGTATCCCAAACATTGGTGAGGTTGAGATAGTTGAGGTTGATGTGGGTTATGAAAATAGTCAAATAGGTGCTAAAAGGTTGTTGGTTGGTTATGATGATGATCAAATGGTTATTGAGAGGTTATTGGTTGGTTTTAGATGAGCTTGGATTTATTGTAGGAAAGGTTGATTTGGTTATAGGTGAGGTTGGGTTGATTTTAGTTGAGTTTGGGTTAGTTTTAGGTGAGGTTGGATTTATTTTAGGTAAGGTTGGGTTTATTTTAGGTAAGGTTGGGTTGGTTATAGGTTATTTTGGGTTGATTGTAGGTGAGGTTGGGTTGGTTATAGGTGAGATTGGGCTAATTGTAGGTGAGGCTGGGTTGATTGTAGATGAGGTTGGGAGCACAAGTGGCTCTTCATGAAAGGTAATTCTTTAAGGCAAGAGGGTTGTCTTTTAGGATTTTAAAAAAGTTAGGATCTCTAGGATAAAATATAGGAGGGCTCCCCATTGGAATAGGCAATGAAGATGATGTGGATGAAGGCAAGATGGTGGAATTTTTTTTCCAAGGGGGTTAGATTCCTCACAACTCAAAAAAAGAGAAGATAAGAAAAATTCAAAGAAGATAAAACACTCACTAAATCATGTTAAATCCTAAGGTTCCTTTTATCTCTCTTATGGATTATACCTTAAGCTTTAATAAGGTGACTCAACTTGGCTTATAGAGTGGGTACTAGAAAAGAAGTATATGGTTGGTTTCATGTAGTTTAGGCTCTCAAAGGGATATATATTGAAAATAAGTATGTGGCTTGATATTGTGGCCAAAACCCTCACTTCACACACCACAATGATAAGGGTGTCAAGTGCTTAGCCAAGATATACCAAATACTAGAGATTATACTTAATCAGAGAACTAAGTTTTGGCTTCTCCTCTTGGTAATGATGTCCAAGTGGGATGGCCAATGGGTGAAGTTTATCGCTAGGAGATGAAACCATAATTGGGCCTTATGTAAAGTTTTATGATGTTTTATTTGGTGTAAGTGGTTTGGTCTTGTGTGTGTGAAAAAGTGAGGCTATGATTAATTTACTTGATTAATTAAACTATGTGAGCTAATTATGCAAGCAAACAATGTATGGTATTTTTATTTAAAGCCCAAAAGAAATGTTGATTTCATTTAAATGAGAATAAAATAGGAATAAAACGCACCTAGATGCAACTAGGTCCCAACTGGTGTGCCAGAATGTTTCACTAAAAAATTTCTTTATTTTATATTATAAAAGAGAGTAAAACTTGAAAGAAGGGTGAAGTTAGTAGAACCTAAATGTGGTTTACACTTCATGATATAGATAGTTGTAAATACTCCTCTTTGCCTTGGGAGGATGACCTGTAGATTAAAAAAACAATACAAAATGTTTGATTATTTAGGTAGGTGGGTAGATTACCTATCAAGCTAGATCTAAGAAGTACGTGACTTCTTTGGAGGTTGTCAATCCAAATTTTAGACAAGTTAATGTTAAGAAAGTTATTGATAAGAAATATTGCATAACATAAATGAAAGTACTTGATAAAAAATTAAATACTTTTCAAGAAATAATGCATTTTAACAAAATAACATTAAAAGAAATGCTAAATTGTTAAGATGTGGTCCAAGTGTGGCTAGGTTGTTGTTATTAACTCTATATAGTGATAAGGATGAAGAAATAGGGTTTTTGGTCAAGGTTGGAAGGTGTTTAAATATTGTTATTTTGATTATAATGTTTTACATAGTGATCATCGATAGTCAAAACTAACATTGGTAGTCGAGGGATGACTGTCACACACGGTCGAGGGCTAATCATCCATGGTCAAGGGTTGATCATTGGTAGTTGAGGGTTAACCATTGGTGGTCAAGGGATGATCATCACACACAATTGAGTACTAACCATCAGAGATCAAAGGTTAACCATCGATGATCGATAGGTGATCATTGGAGGTTAAGGTTGATTGTTAGTGGTCACTATGGGTTTTTGAAAAATTTAATTTGGGTGAAGAAAGGATTATGGGAAAGTGGTAAAAGGGTTGTATAAGGTATTTTAAAGTTAGTGATTGGTCATGATGACAAATTTAAGGTTTTAGAGGTAACAAGCTCAAGGATTTAGTACTTATAATGGTTAAGAGTGGTCAAAAGGTGCTTGGTGGAGAGAATGATGTTTGGAGCTTGAAAACTCCAACAAAAGGAAAAGTTGTGGGGAGAGGTTAAAGTAGATACAAGCTCTAAACTTATTGAAACCAAATTACTTAACTCAAAACAAGTGTGATATACTTAGCTTTGTGTTGTTTGATATCCTGAATAAGTATTGAAGGTGAAAAAAATACTTAAGGGTCTGGAGCTAAACAGGTAGAGTGATGGTCCTAGAATCCTCAGTGTTGAGGTGTTGGAAGTGACTCTATGGTCTTTGTTTGGTTCTAGTTTGGATGGGAAGATTTTTGGATTAACTCAAGGGTCAAAATATCTTATTTTAACCCACATGATTGATCTTGATTATGATTCCTCCTTTCAACCTTCTCTTCCTTTCTTAATATATAGGAAACGGAGGTTGCAATCAAAGGATTTAACAAATGGTTCAACCATAATTTAACAAATAGTCTAATATACATTGATCATGCAAATGATGGATTAAAATTAGATAGCTAGTAATCAATGAGTGAGTTGAAGTTAACTCCTTTGATCACACAATTCTAAGGTAGAGTTATGGTTGCATTAAGTAACTATCAATGGTCAAGGGTCAACCATTAGTGGTTGAGGGATGACCATCAGTTGTTGAGGGTTGACCATTGCACATGGTTGAGGGCTAATCATTCATGGTTGATGGATGACTATCAATGGTCAAGGGTTGACCATCACATGTGGTCAAGGGTTGATCATTAATGGTTGAGGGTTGATGATCAATAATCAAGGGTTGACTATTGCACATAGTTGAGGGCTGACTATTACACATGGTCAAGGGGACATAGTCAAATTGGCTAGATTTAGCCAATTGCACTAATGATTAGTGGTTAATGGCATTAATAAGTGGTCTAAGGGTAATAACAGAGGAATTAGTAGATAATTTAACCCAAAAGGGGCCAAGGGGTAGTTTAAAGGTTAATGCAACATCTAGAGCTATAGTGTATTGTTTTTTAGTGTCTACACCTTGGTAAAAAACTAACCCAACCTCCATCTAAGTCACTTGATCTTGCTTTAATTTTATTTTATGTTAGAAACTAACTCGTATCATTAACCCCTTGACTCATATTGATCCATTGATCTTCTTAATATAAATGAACATGATCTTTAGATCCTTTGCAAAGATTCATGCACTTATGCCACTTGTTGACCATGCCTTTACACTCAAAGTTCATTGACTCTTTGATTTGCTCATGTGTCATTGATCTAGAATCCATGATTGAACATGAGCCATTGATCTATCTAGGCCCATTATCCTCTCTTTATTCACTTACCATTAGACTTGATTTGGGTACCCAAATTTGGACACTTGTCAAACTTGTACTTAGTTAGGGACCCCTTTGATGATTTTTTAATATAAATAGCTCTTTCACGAGCTCAAATTTTGACGTCCACATGACCATTACTGATATATTTTAAGTTCAATGGTTATCTACTAGGGATTTAATTTGACATCTGCACACCCATCAATTGATGTCCACAGGAATGTCAATGATGTATGCATAACCATCAATCTTTTGACCCCAATTGATGACTGCTTAGCTTGAAATTTGACACTTGAATGAATGTAACTCTACTTCCCATGCATTTTCCCCATAATAAATATTTCTTTTAGACTTTGTGTTTTAACCTTTTTATGCATGCCATTTACCTTGAGATATTTCTTTTGAACCTTTTTCTAGACATTTGTTGTGAGCTTTGTGTTTTAGCCACTTTATTTGAAGGAATTTATTTACCTTATCTTTTCCTTAAACAATTTCTTGTAGACAAAATATTTGAAAGAATTCATGTCTTCGATATCTTTGTCTCATATAAAATGTTTGAAATAAATCATCCTTAATCTTTTGCCCTAGAAAAAATTCTCCAAAGGAATTCATTTCTTGAGGAAAATTGTTTTGGATAAATTTCCCAAAAAATTTTATGCCCTTGTACCTTTTGATTGAAACCTTATATTCAATCTTTGTGTATCAGATAAAATGTTTGAAATAAGTTGACCTTTAGGGAAATTATCAGAGGGTAATTTTCTTGAAAGAATTGTGTCCTTAGAGTTGCCTTTCAACCTTTTCAAAATAGCCCTTTTCCCTTTGAAAAGTGTCCTTTAGAAATTTGAAAAGTGTCCTTCAAAACTTTATCTTGGTCACTTTCCTAAAAGAAATATCCTTCGATATTTTTGAATAGGACACTTTACTATAAAAATGACCCTTTCAATAAAAATATATATAATGCTTTACATGAAAAACTGCTTTTCAAAATTTTTGTTTGGGATACTTGCCCTAGAAATTGACCCTCTAGGATTTTTGTTTCAGAAGTATTTCTAAGGCCCTTGTGTTTCAGACACTTTATCTAAAAGAAACCTACCTTCAAAACTTTTGTCAAACATTTTCATTAAAATAATTATGCCTTTGGGAAAATTATGCGAATAATTTTCCCAAAATAAATATGACACTTAGCTTGAAAAATACTCTTCAAGCTTTTTGTCTAGTCCATTTCCTTAAAGAAGTTCCATTCAATTTTTTTGAAAAGTATCCTTTGAAACTTTATCTTGGTCACTTTATCAATATAAATATCCTTCAAGTTTTTTGAAGAGGAAACTTTTCTAGAAAAATGACTGTTTTAAAAAAAATGTATAAGATGATTTGCTTAAAAAAGTGTCCTTCAAGATTTTTGTTTGGGACACTTGCTCAAGAAAATGACCCTTCAAGATTTTTTTTGGTACACTTTTTGAGAGATTATTCTTTTGTGATTTTTATTTTAGACAAATTTTCCAAAATAATTCTAGACACTTAGCCCAAAATACCTAAAACAAATCTCATGAAAGAAATAAAACTTAGACAAAATAAGGTGGAACAATCTATCTGAGGGAAATATGGCTTGTACTTTTTTTACGATCTTTGTGTGGAATAATTACTCCAAATGAATTTTGAATGCTCTAACACTTGCCTACAAGTTGAAATATTTGGCTAAGTGTAAACTTAGGCTTTTTCTTGACCCATTCCTACAAATAATTAACACCATGAAAACCTACTTGGATCCCTCCACTTGTAATGTTGAGCCTGCTTCTAAATTGCCTGATCCATTCATCAATTGGGACCTTGCTCATCTATTTAAATTAGGCATAATATTGGTATATGGGCCAAAATGGCCAACATTTTTGGTGACTCAACTAGCTTGACCAGCCTATTAGTCATGGAATCTAGACACTTTTATGACAAGGCGACTCAACAAAGAGCCATGAGAAAAAGACTCTCTAGACCAAAATGTACTCTTGATAACTTAGAGACTATAACATAAACAAAACACACAAAAAAGGACAAAAATAAACCTAACACTAAGAACACACCTAAAAACTAAGGAAAAATAAGGGAAGGAACTAAAATAACCTCTAAGATTATGCAAATCACTTATTTGGAAGAATAAATTAACTACTAAAAAATTGATCTATATTGACTTCATTTCCCCATGATCAAATAAGAATGTCCCCCAATCATTTTGGTACCCTGATGTAGAGCTATCATATGATGATTTATGTGTAAATATACTTTGGCCAATGTGTAATAAACCCCATCTATATCTATCATTCTTCTGGTCATTTGAAAGATTGAAATGATCTTTTAAATTCAACTTTATGTGCATGGGATGGATGTGAGGGTCAAGAACCCAATCATACTCCTAAATCCTTTTATGTTGCATCATGAGCTTTATCTCCTCTTTAATCAAGGGATATAACTTATTCTATTTCTTGGACTTCAAGTGGCCAACTATCATAGCCATGTTGATGAGCTCTTTCTCTTAGAGATTTAGTTAATGTAGTGGTGATGCATCTAGGTTCAAGCAAAAATCCTCTAAGGCTTCCCAAAATGACATATTATCTTGGTCAATAGACAAACCACAAGGTTATTTTCTACTTCTTCCACCTACCTACAATACATTAGGCTGATTATCCACCTCTTTCTCTTAGACAAGGTCATCACAAGGATCTTGATCAACTAAGGTTTACTCATCCTCTTCTTTAATAGAGACGGGTGATAAATCATTAGTCTATTCTAGTAGAATATCTTCTTGAGTTGGTGCTTCTAAAGTTTCACTACTTTCATTATTTGAAACATTAGCCTGCTATTTAAATTTATCACTCAAAATTGCCACACTAAGTTGCTCAATCTCACCCAAGAATTCTAGACACAAGTACTACCATTGATCATCCAAAGGATTCTTAAACCCAATACCAATAGAATTATTATGAATTCTACCATCTTATTTATATACTAGGAAAATATCAGCTTGTGTTTCACTTGCCTCAACTCCATCATTAAGACATTATAGCTTCCCTTTATCACCTAATTTATACCCATGCTTAATTTATAATCTATTAGAGTGTATAGGGGTCCAAATTTGAATCTCTTATTCATATACACTTTAATTGTCTTCTCCAAGGTGCTCTTGACACTTAGATGCAATCGCATCACTATCAATCTCTTCAATTATTGAATCTTCCTCTACCAACTTGGATAATTTATCCATTATACTTGAATGATCTAATTCTAATTTTGGTGTGCTTATTTTATTTTCAAGAGGGAAGAGGGTGGGTGGGTAGTAGATAACATCAAGATACTTAATGTTGGAAAGGATATATTTCCAACTAGGGATTTTGAATGTTTTTTGGTAATATTTTAGGATTGAGGAGAGATGTGAAAAAGGGGTAATAGGTGTTTGAGTAACAACAAATGAAAGAACAATAACAATTTTTACACCTAATTTTCTTTTTTTATCCTCCTTTTCGAAGGTAGTCATGATGAAATTAGGATTCATGGCCCATGAAGGCTTCTATGTACATATCACCTTAGGTTATTTTTCAGGTATAGGATCTTGAGTACAAGTGGATTAATTTAGAGAAGGAAGGTGAAGACAATATGCCTTTTGGGTGGGTGGGGGAGAGTCTGAATGTGGAACTTAGAGATTAGATCAGACTTTATTTTCACCTCCACACCATTTTCAAGCTTATACACCATATGAGACAAGTACTTGAACAAATACCCCCCAACCTTAGTCATGAAGTGATTACCCAAAAACAAGGTAAAATGAGGTAACAAATCTACTACAATAAGGTATTACGCAACTAAAAGTTTGGAATAGGCATGGAAAGTAAGTTGAAGATCTCTAACAATACCAAATAGCTTCATGTAAGATCCATTACATTACA
This sequence comes from Torreya grandis, assembly GCA_037957365.1. Lineage (NCBI taxonomy): Eukaryota > Viridiplantae > Streptophyta > Pinopsida > Cupressales > Taxaceae > Torreya > Torreya grandis. The sequence continues at coordinate 1,533,113 of JARHVA010003440.1, forward strand.
AATAGAAGTTAAAAATAGGTTCATACCTTAGATTCAAAGTGTTTGCTATTGGTTTAAGAATAATGGAGAGATTTGCCTTGTCATTAAGTGAACAATTATGGATCAATAAAAATGTTATGACTAAGGAGGCAAGAAAGGGAGATGGGGTGACCAATTTAGCTAACTACAACTAGTTTCTAGGAGTATTTTAGTGAGAGATAAGAGTTTGGCATTCTCCCCTTTTCTACTATCTAAGGCTCTCCTATAACCTATATCTTTCTTTTCTTAATCTCTCAATTTTTGAATGTAGATAGTCAGTGTTTGGTGTAGGTGGATTGTAAGGGGTAGAAGGTTGATAATAGGATTCATCATGAGGATGAGGAGGTTATCATAGAGGTGGAGGGGGATGAAAATGTGGTGGATGGTCTTGCTAATCTGAAGGATGTGGATTATATGGGCCACCTAGGCTATGATAAGGTGGATATGGGGGTGGAGAGAAAAAATCTTCCTCATAGGATGCCATGGATCTTTATGTAAGTTGTGAATTGAATCAAAACCAAAAAAAAACCTTTTTACCTCTGCAACCGTGAAACTAATGGTCTCTTTGAACTTGAGCTTGATTTCAAACCTTCTAAAGATGCTTGAATTTACCCAAGATGGCTATAGATAATGTTGTTAACATCTTCAACTTCCAAATGTCCTCTAATGTCTTCACAGTATGCTTCAAGACACTTGAAATTGGTCCCACTAGGCATGCCATAACTATTAGCCATCTAGATAACACCCACTAGAGGTCAAGTTTGTTTAAGTCTAACCCATACCTAGACTAACATGGGATTGGTCTAAGGATGTGGGATGCCTATAACTAGACTAGACCTCTAGAGTTTTCTATGAGGCTAGTTACTCATATTTTATAACTTGGACCTTTACTTATAAAACCCAAAATTGGTTGGGGTGAAAAGAGTTAAGACATTTTCATAAAGTAAAACCTATTCTAATATATGGTCATGTACCAAGAATTTATCAGATCTACTCTTGAACTCAGATTCTTTATCACACTAATGGGATATGAAAGAAGCTAATGCAATGCTCACTATAGTTTTTGTGTAATAGTGTTTCATATAAAGTCTAGCAAACAATGGAAATAAGGTTTGATTAAAGATACGTAAATTTGGATGTCCACTATATTATTGAGAGATCAATGCTAATGCACATTAAATGACCTATAAAGAAAGTTATTAGCACTTAGGTTGAGTGTAGACATGCAAAAGGAAGATAACACTCACATTTTCATATTAAAGAGAAACAAAACATTAAATATAGATTAACAAATAACATTAAAATACTTTATTTACTACTCTAAGAGGTGTTGAATACAATTTTGGTAGAGTCTAGTTATACCAGCCTAAAGGATGCAAAATAATAGCTTGAAGGATACATTTATATAAGAAATTAATAAAGAGAGAGGTAGTTTTGTCTCTCAAAATGGAATCAAATGAGATCAAATCCATTTTAAAAGTTGTTACAACTTCATCCACAAATCAAGCTTACTCAAACCTTTTTTGATTGGTCCAGGTCACTCCAATACATTGCATTATTACATTATTCTCTCAATGATGCTCCATGGTGGTTTCAATGGTGGGATCAAGTTATTTTTAACTAAGTTCTAACATAAATGTAGTTATAATAATCATATCTATCTGTTAGAGTTTTGTCTTATTGTTAATTGATCCTTACTAGTTTATCTTGGCATACAAGAGTGGAGAGAAGGGTCACTATCATGTAGCTAGATTTGGTGACAAAATAATTAAAGTCTACGTGTTTGTCATCTTCCATGCCATCCATAAATTTATACTCATTATGGGGACCAAACCTTCATATATTAAAAGTGACATAGTTGTGTCATCTATACTTTGAGTGGTAGTTCATCAAGTTATGACTATGTTTAAATCACCACCCCTAAAATTTTTTAATGGTGCCATCTGATCACAAAATATCTACTCCTAACCTAATTTTGATCATGCTCAATCTTTGTTCTAGTCATGCTTTCTTGGTTGAAAACTAACCCTTCAACCTCTATCTAAGTCACCTAAGCTTGCATTCATTTGATTTTCCATCAAGAACTAACTTGGATCATTAACCCCTTATCTCATCTTGATTTATTGATCTACCTGATGTGAATGAATACAATCTTTAGATCCTCTACTAAGATTCATACACTTGTACCACTTATCGATCATGCCTTTGTACTCAGGGTTAATTGATTCTTTGACATACTCATGTGTCATTGACCTATAATCTATGATTGAATGTGATCCATTGATCTATTTAGGCCCATTATCATATATTTATCTACTTGACATTAGATTTGATTCAAGCACTCAAGATTTGAACACTTGTCAATCTTACACTCAGTCAGGGACCCCTTTGATGATTTTTGAATGCAAATGGCTATTTTTATGAGATTGAATTTTGACATCGACATGACCATCACTAAGATATTTGAAATTCAATGGTTATTTATTGGGGTTTGAATTTTGTGTCTATGTGTCCATCAATTAAAATCTATAGGAGTGTTAATGATGTTTGTGTGACTGTCAATACTTAGGCCTCGATGGATGATTGTTGAGCTTGAACTTTTACACTTGTGTGAATGTCACTCTACTTCCCATGAATTTTTCCCATAACAAATAACTCTTTTAGACTTTGTGTTTTGTCCTTTTGTTATAGACCATTTACCTTAGGTGATTTCTTTTAGACCTTTTACTAGACACTTGTTGTGGGATTTGTGTCTCAACCATTTTCTCAAAAGGAATTTATTTGACTTATCTTTGCCTTGAACAATTTATTACAAATAAAATATCCAAAATAATTCATGTCTCTAGGAAAATTATCTCAAAAAAATTTCTTGAAATATTTTTTGCCCTTGTACCTTTTAAATGAACCCTTGTCTTTAGGATTAATTCACTGGATAAAATGTTTGAAAGAAGTTAACCTTCAGGGAAATTATCATGGACAATTTTCTTGAAATAATTGTGTCCATAGAATTAACTTGTAGCCTTTTTGAAATAGCCCTTTTCCCTTTGAAAAGTGTCCTTTGAAATTGTATGTTAGTCACTTTCCCAAAAGAAATATCCTTCAGGTTTTTTAAAGAGGACACTTTACTAGAAAAATGACCATTTCAGGAGAAATATATAGGATGCTTTGCTTTAAAAAGTGCCCTTTAGGATTTTTATTTGGGACACTTGCTCAATAAAATTGACCCTTTGAGATTTTTATTTCAAAAGTATTTGTGTAGCCCTTGTGTTTTAGACAATTTATCCAAAAGAAACCTACCTTCAAAAAAAATTTCAAACATTTTCCCTGAAATAATTATGCCTTTAGGAAAATTATGTAGATAATTTTACCAAAAAAAATCTGACACTTAGCTTGAAAAATACCCTTCAAGATTTTGGTTTGGTCCTTTTCCCTGGAGAAGTGCCCTTCAGAACTTTTGAAAAGTATCCTTTGAAAATTTGTCTTAGTCACTTTATCAAAATAAATATCCTTTGGGATTTTTGAAGAGGACACTTTGCTAGAAAATTGACCCTTTTAGGAAAAATGTATAGGATGGTTTGTTTGAAAAAGTGCCCTTCAATATTTATGTTTGGGATACTTGCTCTAGAAACTGACCCTTTGAGATTTTTTTTGGTACAATGTTTGAGAGATTAATCTTTTGAGATTTTTTTAGACAAATTATTTGAAACAATTCCCAACACTTAGCCCAAAAGACCCAAAACAAATCTCTCAAAAGAAATAACACTTAGCTAAGATAAGGTGGAAATTTTTTTCTGAGAGAAATATGCCTTATACTTTTAATTTTGGGATTTATGAGGAATAATTCCTCCAAAGGAATTCTGAATGCTCTAACACTTGGCCAAAAGTTGAAATATTTAGTTAAGTGCAAACTCAAGCTTTTTCTAGACCTGTTCCAGTAACTTTTCAACACCATGAAAATCTTCCTGGATCCTTCCACTTTTAATGTTGATCTTGATTTTAAGCCACCTAATCCACTCATTAATTGGGACACTACTAATCTATTTAAACTAGGTATAAGCTTGGTATGTTGGCCAAACTGGCCAACAAGAACTAATCAAAGTAATTGACACTCATAAAACTCATTTGCATAATAAATAAGTGTCATAGTGCAAGGTCCTATGGGACCAATATTCTAAGGATAGTGCCACTTGGGAGGACTATTATGAGTTTTACAAGCTATTTCTACATTTTTTTTCTTTATTTTTTTATGCATACTATATTATTTTTGATTGAATAATGTTATTCAATTCATAACTTATGTTTGATTAAATGTGATCAGGATGATGACCGACTTCAGGGGGAAGGATGTCACTTCCCAATTTCTCTCTAGC